>PVIR01012241.1:16895-45124 GCA_004026965.1 Petromus typicus
GGCCCCCCCTTTTAATAAATTCTGATCTGTTATTTGTAGAATCATGTTCTAGATTGTAGATATTCTTCTATGTATTTTTAGTACACTATTGATCTAAGAAGGTAACAACTAAATGTAAATAAAATTGAAGGGCATAAAAATTAATTTCAAAGATGTTTATTGGTAAATTTTTGCAATATATAACAATTATATTAATATTGGTATTAATAATGCCAGTCGGTATTAATAATGTTCCCTTTTGCGAACAAAGGGAAATAAGTGAATGACATTATTGTAGTCACCTTAGGGCATGTCTGGGGCTGTCGTATTGAAAGCCCATTGACTCTGCACTGCTCCTGTCTTATAAATGAATGTGTGGCTGAGTGAATGAATTAATGCATCAAATAATTAATTCTGCAGCAGGAAGAAGCAAACACTTTTGCAGGAAATTGAAGAAATTATGAGTAAAGGTGAAGATGTTAGTAAACTACAGTGAAAAGTTGAGTTTTATTGATGAACAAGACAAGAAATAAGCATTCATATACAGTTATGTTGTTTTTCTTAGAAATGCCAACTAGTTAAATATAACACATGCCTGTATTCACAAATTCAAAATTCTAGGATCTCAAATTCAAATCGAGCATGGGAAAGTTAAGAAAACTGTGCTTTAAATTAAAAAAATATATATATTAGCAATTAAGAAAAATATGCTTTAAATTAGAAAAAAAATTTAAAAAACAAAAATGTGGGATTCTGGGAAGATGGCAGAATGGTAAAAGGTGGAGACCACTGCCTCCATAAAAATGGTTCTTAAACCTGAAAACAGCAGTTGTGGGGAAGGAAAGGAAGATCAGCAGAGAAGCCTAGATCGAAGAGATCAGAAGCAAATATTGACTATGGCCAAAGAAAGAAGAGTGACCTAGGGAGAGGTCCATCCTTTTTTCCCCTCTCCCCAGAGGGGGGAAGGGGAGGTTCATCCTGCCAGACCTCGCAGGCACCCCAGCACAGGAACGCAGCGACTACAGACAGCGCACAGCCGGCCTCTGAGACACAGGTTCATGGCGAGGAGCAGAACTGCGTGCCAGGCCTCCTGCAGCTGCAGTAAAGGGCCGAACACTCCAGATCTGGACTCAACAGAAAGGGCAAAGGACCCACGTGAGGAAGCCCTGCCCATTGCCCCCCAGTACGGAGGATCTGAGCTGCCAGGAGAAGAGGTCTCCGAGCCCCTGCAGGATCATCTTTACCACAGCAAACCGGGGACCCCAACGCCTCCAGCTCTGGGATGCTCCAACTCTGGACAACAACTAAGAACCTCCCACTCCCGCCATACTGAAGGGGGGGGCCTGCTCTGAGACCCCCCAACCCGGCTTTGGTGAGTCTCTGAGTCCAGTGCCACCTACAAGACACTGGACTCACATCAAGGGAAAACTTACAACTTCCCAGCTCTTTTTCCCTGTGGCCTATAAACTTCAAACTGTGTGTCACAGCCCATATAGGAATCAATGGTTCCATGCCTCCAGCTGGCTATTAGTGGACTCATTCTTACTCCATTCTGTTTTTATCTCTATTTGTTTTATGTAGTTCTATGTTTTTGTTATTCTTGTTGCTACTCTTCTTTTTATTCCCTCCCTTTTCCTCTCCTTTTTTTTCCTTCATCTCTCCCTTTTTTCTACTCTGTGTCCACTCTACTAGTCTTCATTTCTCTATTTCATTGCATCCTTTAATCTTATTACTAATCTCTCCCTTCTCTATCTCCCTGCCACCTAATTCCTTGGTAACCCTTTCACTTCCAAAAGGTGATGCTTGAATGGTGTTAATATATCCTTGGTTAATTTTAAGTCTGGGCATTTGGTAATAGTTCTGGCTTATGAGGTTGGATAGGTCAGAGCAACAACTACCAGTTTACCATTTCTTGGGTTATGTTTGATACTGTTAATAATTAGTGCTTTTCTTGGATTGTGTTTGAAACTGTTAAGGCTTAGCGCTAATCTTAAGGGACCTAAATATTAGGAGGAAAGAAACTTGCAATAAACATCAATAGAGAATAGAGCAACTATAAAGCCAAATACAACAAAAGGGACAAAAGCTCAGAAATGAGGAAACATTCAAAATCTCAAACACAGAGATTCTCATCCCAAGGTAATATGAGGGAAAGGGAAATGGAGAAATCTGAAACTCAATCACCAGGACTCTCCAAGATGGTAACTAGAAAAGACCTAATACAATGGAAATCAGAACTGATTTCTGAGATGAAAACAGAGATACTGGACATAATTAATGGCATGATTAATAAGGCTAAAGAGGAAATCAAGGATCTAATAGAATTGGAGATAGCAAAAGCAATGGAACCTCTTAAGCAGCTACAAATACAAACCCAGGCAATCAAAAAAGAAAATGAAAGTTTATGCAGTAGAATAATCATGGTAGAAGACTGAATCTCAGATCTAGAGGACACAATTACAGCCTATGAACAAGAAAGATATAATCTATGGAAAAAGACAAAAGACCATGAGAAATCTATTCAGCAGCTCCTAGATGATTCAAAGAAGAATAACATAAGGTTGGTTGGAATTACTGAGGAAGCAGAGATGATACAAAAGACATAAAAAATTTGTTCATAGAAATAGTAGCAGAGAACTTCACAGACAAAGAAAGAAAAGTAGATATCCAGATACACGAAGCATACAGAATTCCACAGGGCTGAAATATACAAAAACCCATACCTAGGCATATAATTATAAAAGTTCCAGATGTGAAAATAAGGAATGAAATATTTAAAGCAGCTAGGGAAAAGAAAAAAAAATCACCTACAGAGAGAAGCCCATCAGAGTCACAGCAGATTTTTCAAGCCAAACACTCAATGAAAGAGCCTGGAGTGAAGTGTTTCAAATCTTAAAGGACAAAAACTTGCCACCCAGGCTGATTTTCCCTTCAAAGTTATCTCTGAAAATTGAGGGGGAAATAAAATACTTTCATGATAAAGAACACCTTAAAAGCTTCATGCATACAAAACCCGCACTACAAAATATCCTAAAGGATAAATTGGAGAAAAAAAATGAAAATTATAAACCCATGAACCCCAGCAAAGTCATCCCACTGAGCCAATTAAGAAACTGATGGGAAAAAAAACAAAACCAAAAAATAAGAGAGCCTAGAACAAGAAATCATGACAGCCCTAAGTCTATCCATATCAGTCATGGATAGACTTAATTAATGTCTTAATTAATAGACTTAATAGACTTAATTAATAGACCATTAATGTCAATGGTCTCAATACACCAATTAAGAGACACAGACTGGCAGAATGGAACAAAAAGCAAAATCCTTCAATTTGCTGCATATAGGAGACACACCTAATCCAGAGAGAAAGCCACAGGCTGAAAGTAAAGGGATGGAATACAATTCTCCCTGCAACAGGAAACTGCAAAAAAAGCAGGAGTAGCTATCTTATTTGTAGGCAAAATAGATTTTAAACTAAAACTGATTAAAAGAGACAAAGAAGGTCACTTTGTCTTGTACAGGAAACTATCCAAGAGAAAGAAATAGCTGTCTTAAATATTTATGCCCCAAACTCAAGTGCATCCAGCTATATAAAACAAACATTAATGGAAAAGAAACACCAGATAAGCAGCAACACAATAATTATAGGGGACTTCAGTACCCCACTGTCACAAATAAACAGATCGACTGGACAGAAAATCAATAAAGAAGTGCTTCACCTAAACCAAACTCTTCAACAAATGGACTTAATAGATTCCTACAGAGTATTTCACCCCACTAAGTGAGAATTTACATTCTTTTCAGCTGCTCATGGATCATTCTCCAAAATAGATCACGTGCTAGTTCATAGAATAGGTTTATGTAAATACAAAGGAATTGAAGTTGTCACCTGTATACGCTCAGATCATAGTGCCTTGAAACTAGAGATGAAGCGCAAAAAAACACCCAAGACTTTCACAAAGTCATGGAAATTGAACAATACACTACTGACTAACCAATGGGTCACAGAAGAAATTAAAGATGAAATTAAATCGTTTCCACAATTGAATGATAACCCCAGTACAACATACAGGAATTTATGGGACACAATGAAAGCAGTTCTATGAGGGAAATTCATAGCAGTGAATGCATATATCAAGAAAACAGAGAAAGCTCAAAGTAACAATCTAATGCTGAATCTTAAGCTACTAGAAAAACAGGAGCAAAGCAAACCAAGAGCTCATACTAGGGAGGACATCATAAGGATCAGAGCAGAAATTAATGCAATGGAGACCAAGAGAATGATACAAAAATTCAAGAAATCAAAGAGTTTTTTTCTCAAAAGGATAAAAAATATTGACAGACCCTTAGCCAGCTTTCTCAAACAAAAAAAAAGAGAAGGCTCAAATCCATGTTATCAGAAATGAAAAGGGGGAAACCACCACTGACCCCGCCAAAATACAGAGAATAATAAACACATACTTTGAAAATTTATATTCCAATAAAATGGAAAATGTAGAAGAAATGGATAAATTCCTAGATATATACGAACTTACAAAGTTGAATGAAGAGGATATAAAAATGTTAAACACCCTGATATCAATCTGTGAAATTGAAAATGTAATAAAAAACCTACCAACAAAAAAAAAGCCCTGGGCCTGATGACTTCACCGCTGAATTCTACAAAACTTTTAGATAAGAGTTAACACTACTCCTCCTCAAACTCTTCAATAAAATTGAAAGGGAAGCAGCACTATCAAATTCATTTCTGGAAGCAACCATTACCTTGATCCCAAAAGCAGAGAAAGACCCAACCAAAAAAGAGAATTACAGGCCAATCTCCCTAATGAACATTGATGCAAAAATCTTCAATAAAATACTATCAAACAGAATACAGAGAGTCATCAAGAAGATCATACACCCTGACCAAGTTGGATTCATCTCAGGGATGTAGGGATGGTTCAACATAAGTAAATCAATAAATGTAGTACACTACATTAACAGACTCAAGAACAGAAACCATATGGTCATCTCAATAGATTTGGAAAAAGCATTTGACAAAATCCAACATCCGTTTATGATCAAAACCTTGCAGAAAATTGGAATAGATGGTCTGTATCTCAAACTAATAAAAGCTATTTATGAGAAACCAACAGCCAGCATTACCCTAAATGGTCAAAAACTGAAACCTTTCCCACTAAGATCAGGTACAAGACAAGGATGTTCACTTTCACCACTTCTGTTCAATATTGTACTGGAAACATTAGCCAAAGCAATTAGGCAAGACAAAGAAATAAAAGGAATAAATATAGGAAATGAAGAAGTTAAACTGTCATTATTTGCTGATGACATGATACTCTATGTAGAGGATCCTAAAAACTCAACCAAGAGACTGCTAGACCTAATCTCCAAATTTAGTAGTGTAGCTGGATACTAGGTTAATGCTCAATAATCATTAGCCTTCATATACACAAACAACAGATTCACTGAGCAAAAAATTGAGAAATCAATCCCCTTCACAGTAGCACCCAAAAAAATGAAATATCTGGGAATTAATCTAACAAAGGAAGTGAAAGACCTCTACTGTGAAAATTATAACACTCTAAAAAAGGAGATAGAAGTAGATACCAGAAAATGGAAAGACATCCTTTGTTCCTGGCTTGGAAGAATCAATATCATCAAAATGGCTATACTCCCACAATTACTATACAGATTCAATGCAATCTCAATTGAACTCCCAAAGGCATATTTCACAGATCTAGAGAAAATAATTCAGAAATTCATCTGGAATCACAAAAGACGTAGAACAGCAAAAGCAATTCTAAGTAATAAGGACATGATGGAGGGGTATTAGGATCCCCAACTTGAAACTGTACTACAAAGCCACTGTGATAGCAACCGCATGGTACTGGAAAAGCAACAGACCTGAGGACCAGAGGAGTAGATTAGAAGATCCAGATACAACTCCCGACACACTAAGCTATTTCATTTTTGACAAAGGAGCCAAACACCCTCAGTGGAGGAAGGATAGCCTCTTAACAAGTGGAGCTGGAAAAACTGGACTTTAACCTGTCAAAGGCTAAAGGCAGACCTAGCTCTTTCACCATGTACTAAAATAAAATCGAAGTGGATTAGGGACCTAAATATTAAAACAGACACACTAAACCTACTACAGAACAGGTTAGGTAAAACTCTTGAAGACATTGGATTTGGGAAAGTTTTCATGAACAAATCCCCCATTGCACAAGAACTGGTAGAAAAAAAATCAATAAATGGAATCTCATCCTATTGAGAGGTTTCTGCACAGCAAAAGAAACCACCAACAAAGTGAAAAGGCAACAAACAATATGAGAAAGGATCTTTACCAGCCGCCTCTCAGACAAAGGGCTACTATCTAGAATATATAAAGGCCTCAAAAAAATCAATCCACCCAAATTTAAGGACCCAATTTAAAAATGGGCATTTGAAATGAACAGACACTTCTCAGAGGAAGAAATAAAAGCAGCTAAGAAGCATATGAAGAAATGTTCAACATCACTAGTCATCTGAGAGATGAAATGAAAACACAATTAAGATTTCATCTCACTCCACGAAGAATGGTTGCCATTTCAGAATTAGCAAGCAACAAATGTTGGCGAGGCTGCGGAGAAGAAGGCATCCTTCTCCACTGATGGTGGGAATGTAGACTTGTACAACCCCTGTGGAGATCAGTTTGGAAATTCCTCAAAATATAGGATTGGAGGTCCCATTTGACCCAGCTATCACTCTGCTGGATATATACACACAAAAATTAAAAGATTCATATCACAGCGACATATGTGTACCTATGTTTATAGCAGCTCAGTTTGTGATTGCTAAATCTTGGAAACAACCCAAGTGTCCGTCAACTGGAGATTGGATAAAAAAGCTGTGGTTCGTCTGCAGAATGGAGTATTACTCTGTCATAAGAAATGATAAGTTTGAATCATTTATACTTAGATGGACATACCTTGAGGATATCCTCATAAGTGAAATAAATAGGTCACACATGTGTAAATATCGTATCTTTTCTCTGGTATGAGAAAATAAAGATGTAAATGGGTTCCAGAATGTATGTTATATGTTGTTAAGTAGAAAACACTCAAAGTGTAATAGAGTAAAGGGGGAAAACTAATGAGATTATAACAAGAAGAAAGGAAACAAAGTTTATGAGTATGGGGAGCGGGGGTGGTAGGGTGGGTAGGTTTATGGGAAAAAAATGAGAATTAAGTTGTATAATATACCGGTACAAATTCTCATTGTTGATGCAATCATGATGTGTATATGTAATGTACCAATAAAGATTTCAATTAAAAAATAAAAAATAAAAAACAAAAATGTTGTGTAGGAATTTGACCTATAGTTCAGTGCAAAGTCTGGATTCAGTATCCAATACTGAAAAAATAAAAAGAAAGAAAAGAAGAAAGAGAGAAAGCCAGCTACATAGGATGCAAATAAATCTGCACTATGGGCATATACAAGAGCAGCATAATAACAACCCCAAAGAACTCAGACAAAATGACAAAATTGCAGCCAAAGTTCTATCAAGAATTTTTTTTTTTTTTTTACCTAGTGATAAATACACATTATGAACAGGTTGTACCGTAGACAGCAAAAGTCTTTGTATCCTCAACCTAGATGTTTCCACTTAGATTACTTATTTGTAGTCTATTCTCATCATTTTTTCATATTCTAGATGTTTTAATGTAGTATATTTTAAAAATTATTTTTTCTTCCTTTTTCAACCACTGATCTCTGCTTTTTTCTTGGGATTTGGAATTTTTGGCTTGTATCTGACAGATAATACTTTCTCATGCATTCAATAAGTGTGCATTAGGTAAATGTTTAACTTTAGAGTCCTGTGACTCCCTAGTTTTCAAACATTTCTCAGAATTCTGGAACTCACTATTCTCTTAGACTTGATCTCTGGTTTCCAGGCACTGAGGAGCTTCTTTACTCCAGCCATTCCTTTCTCTTTCATTTGCACAATACTGATCCTGGTTCTACCCTGGATTCATCTTACTCCACACAGCCTGCCTGCATTGGTTCCTCTGATATTTTCCCCCTCATCTTTCAGCATGAAGAAGGTACAGAATATACTGATGTAAAAAAGCTTAATTGAAACCAACTGAAGTGTTTGGCAAAGGTCTCTTAAATCTGGCTTCTAAATTATTTAAATCATAAGATCATGGCGGACTTTAGCAACTTGCCGATAGAGAGGAGCTTTCAGTAGTGTCTGAGGGCTTCAAGACACACTAAGTCCTTTTCAATTTACACTTCAGAAGGTGGCACAGACGTGTGCTGAACCCTTCTTTATTATAAAGTCTTTTCTTGTCTGGAATAAGGGTCAAGTGGAAAGATATTACATAAGCATATTGCAGGGTTGATTGAATGTAAGGATCTTATGAGCTACACTAATTTACTAATGTGATCTGTGTTTCTTTGATATGATAGGCTAATTCGATTCACCCTCTTCATAATTTGACTAAGTACATATGTGGGTGGCTTAATTTATTTATTCACTTACTTCATTTACTTTTATTCCATTCTGCTTCATGGCATCATAATTTCAGTGTATGCATAATTTATAAAGTTTAAAAATAACCACATATAAAATCTGAACAAGATTGACTATATTTTTACCTGATTACCAATATGTGTTTGTTATGCTGAAAATGTTGGCTGAAAACCTGCTGAGAATATGTACCCAAAATCAGTGTTAAAAAAGTAGGGTGATTTAATTTGACGTGTTTAATGGAAAGTGACCCAGTATTTAATTTGAAAGAACATGTCTCTGTTTTTTTTTTTTTTTTCTATCTTTTCAGGGTCCCTGAGCTGCATCTTTATGTAAAGCATGTGTGGCTTTTTCCACACACGGTGACATGATGGACAAGCTCTTACTCTCCTCACTGAAAATGAGAGACTTATACTTTCAAGAAGTTACATGTGCAAATATTATTTAATTGCAATCCCTATATACTTTGGACAGCTACTTAAGGTCTTGATTTCCCTAACATTTCACTAAATACTACTTGGCTACCCTCTGCTGGGTCTCAACTTACTAAATATTTATGCATAGTTGTCCTACATGCTCCAAATAAAATAATATTTCAATGAGAATTAAAGTTACAAAGGATGCTGTGTTAAAAAATCACTTGTGATATAAATACTAATGTGTTAGGAGGGTGTGGTATCCTAATAATCTGAGCACTCTTGGAAGCTAAGGCAAAAGGATCACAAATTCAAACCCAGCTTCTAAACTTAGCAACTAAGTGAAACATTATCTTAAGAAAATAAAAAGTAAATAAATTTTAAAAATTGAGGACATGATTTAGGATAAATACCATGATTTTAATACCCAGTGTCATACAAATACAAAACAAAAACAAAGATGCCTTGATTAATATATGAGTTCAACCTTGAATAATATAAGCTTTTGTTAAGCTATTTGCCATTATTCAGGAGTTTTCCATGTGCATCATTTGATTTACTACTTTTACAAGCCCTTGTAATATTGAGTTGACCACATACTGGGTATAGTTTTTCACTGTACAGAAAAATCAAAATAAATGAGCAGGTATATACTGGAATCTAACTATTTGACTTGACAACCATGCTCTTTACCATAGAACTTCATCTATCTAAAATATAAGGGATTTGTCTTAATTACTTTCTAAAGACCTAGCTACTCATGAAGCAATGTAACCCTGAAAGCAAATCCCCAAACAGGTGATACAGATTTTTGACTCTTCCATAAAAGCAGTAGCAATGCTCCAGGTATGGACCAAATCAACTTCATTCCTAGAATTATTTTCACTACTTGATGCTTTAGAAATACTACTGGTATATCCAGTTTTCCTAATTGTCTCTGGTTGAATACTAGATTTTAAAGAACTTAGAAAAGTTTTACTCATTACTCTTTTTAATGGTTTTCAGCATACCTTGTGATTTAATATTTCATTCATAATTTTTCCACATTATAGGTTTTGAATCATAAAAGCTTTAAACTGTTAATGGATCTGGAAACATTTCAGAGTAGATTTTAAATTGCATGTGCACATTGAGAGTATTGATTTTACTCCATGTAAGAAAGATTTCCATTTAAAATCCCATTGCCAATTAATTAAATTGTAAAATCTAAGATATGAAAGTTCTTCAAGTAACCAAAGAAGTAACTTTAGACTATAAGTTCTATAATGATATAAATTTTATCTATAAAATTACATGGTATTTCCAGTCTTTTAAAATCCTGCAATTAGTTTTCCCCATTGTGTTTCAAATCAGGATTCTGCCTATAAGCAAGCATACCCACATCCTCAAAGTCCATTAGTTACTCAATCATCCATATTGTTCAATTTTGAAGAATATCCAGGTCAAATGAAATCATTCACATTATCATTCTTTTATCATGAGTTTGATATAGTGGACCTTGCCTGGGCCTACCAATTCTCCTAATTGGCAAAAGGATTACAAGTTGACACTCTTTCTAGCAAAGGAAGCATTTCTTCTCCAAGAAGGCAGTGCCTCCAAGAGGGGAGAAAAATCTTCAATTCAGCAAACAGCCATACCAACCCTTGAATCTCTCATTGGAGGCCTGTACTGTAGCAACATTAGAGATCAATTTCTCTCAGGGATCAGGCCTTCTTTTGTCACTCCTAAAAAGTCTTATTCTGGAAAGTTCTCCCTAACACGCTCTTGTACACATGTCTTACAAACCCCAGCCTACTTAAGTTAGAACTAGTCCTTCAAGCAGAATGGTCCATTAGTTGGCTAGTGATAAAGACTTTGTTTCTGACAGCAAATGAAAGACTTTGGCATAATCTCAAGAGAACTGTTAAAACTCTCAGGAATGGTGGGACCTATATTGTAATCTACCAGAACACTTGGAAGAACTATACCATAGGCATCTGAAATGTCTAAGGGAAATCCTAAATGTAAAGATTTAAGCATCTGATAAGTGGTCCCAGAGGTCTTCTCACTTCTGCTGACTGCTTCCATGTATGTCAGCATGACTGGATAGGAAACCTGCATTTTCTTCCACCAGAGTCTGCAGTGCCTGTTTTCACACAGAAGGATTTAGTCAAAGGTCTGAATCATATTGCAATGTCCCTGGCAAGTCTAATAAAGAGGCCGATAGGTCTGTGATGAAAGGCTGAAGAGTCTACACTAGAAGGCTGAAGGAGTCACACTGCAAGCTGAACGATCTAGGCTAGAAGCCAGAGTCTGCAATATAAACCAGGAAATGACGTCCGCAGAAGCATCCTTCCTTCTTTCCCTTTTATAACACCCATGTAACCAGTCACCCTAGGGTAGATGCGCCACACTCCAGGCTATAGAAAAGCTGCCTTAGAGTGGGTCTGCCACACTTCACCCTGGGGTGGCTTGTAGGCCTGCCCCCGGGTTCAGAGTTGCTGAGAGGATTTAGCTAAGTTACTCAATCAAATTTCTCAAGTTGACACCATCAGTCTACCGTCACAGGGGTGATAATGATTTCTCACTAATTCTGAATTCTACATTCTTTGCTATAATTTTTGGTTAGTTTGCTCTGCATACACTTCTACAATACCAACTTCTATTATACTCACTATACAAACCCTATGCTTGACATGTTTCTTTCCTGGAACCTAGTTGATGAAGATGGCAAATTATTTTTGGGGTTATTTAATTTTACATTTTTATTTTACAATCAAAGTATATCTCTACAATTGAAAAAAAAAAGATTTCCAGCTTTCAACCTGTTTAAAAAAATGAGAAATTAGACAATACAATTTTAACATATTAATAAAATTATATATGTATGTATATTATATATACATATATATTTATGTATATTCAATGTTTTATTATGGGAAGTAATGTGCGAAGAAAACATTGTGAGAAGAATGGTAGCAAGGAGTGGAGGACTGGCAAGTTTTAGTTTTCATTTTGATGTGACATTGACCACAAGTTTTGACTTATTCCTTCCATTTGCAAATTTCAGTTCATACTGTTTATCAGTTCATCAGTTTATACTGATGCAGTAAGAGCTTATATTACTGAAATATAAAGCTATCGCTGAACTGAGATTAGGTGAGCTGATATACAAGACAGAACTCATTATATTATTTAATCCTAAAATTAAACAATAAACTCTGAAAGTAACACCTAAGGGATCATTTCATGGTTTCACACTATATAAATGCATCTTTGCTTGTTGCTACTCATTACAGGTATTGCTTAAAAATACCCCATTGTCACATAGTAATATATGCAAACACGATCTTCAAGCACTTCACTAGAAAAATTAAGTTGTTACTATATTTAAAATTGGCTAAATTAGGAAATACTTGTCTAATTCAAAACCCTGGCTTGAATTTCACTCCAAGAAGCACTCCTCCCCTCCAATGTATTATGAAAAGAGAAGTAATTAAATTCCTATATATAGAAAGAATTGGTTTTCTATTTAGACACATCATTTACTTCTTACTCAACTGCTCCATGGGAAGGCAGACAGATATAGCTTCCTGCATGTGCCTTTGCATCTGTGCTGTCTCTGTAAAGCAAACACTCAAACTCTCCAAAGACTGCTCAGTGAGAGAGCAGAATAATGAAAACATTTTATCAAGAGGGAAATATCAGCTTCTGACAAGCTCATGTTAGTGGTACTCCTTCAACTGATGTATTGAAAAAGACACTGCATGTGCATATAGCTTATATGGGCTTCTAAATAGTACTCTGCTGTCATTCCAAGGTAGTTCTGATGGGATTATCCACCCTAGAGGACAAAGCAGCTCAGTTTGGTGTTAGAAGAGATAATACGGGTCTCTTTATCTAAGCCTTTTGTATTGTGGATGAAAAAAAGCAAGTTTCAGTCTAAGACTTCCTTTTGGGTTGTCTCCCTGAGCAGTTTACCCAGGACATCTAAAACTATCAACGTTGCCATCCATCACATGGATGTATCCTGTTACACATTCTTTTCAGTTTTATCAAATATTTGCTTATTGAGAAGATACTAGGTAGCCAGTGTTTTTTTGGTACTGGATAGTTTGTGTCATCCATTAGAAATCTTGAGCCAGATCACAAATGGGATTATGGAGAAGGCAAATGTCAAAAAAGAACCAACTCGCACTATATATGATGAACAAGAACACATTGCAAATTTCTGTGCATAATAAGACATTTGGAAGGAATGGATTATGCATTGAGTGTCACTAACTTGTCAGTAACATTCTGAACAACTAATGTTAGAAATAGGAACAGAAATTGAGGTGAACATTGACAGCTGGGCAACTTGAAACTCCAACAAGTGACATAGCAGCAAAGTCCATTAGAGTATGATCAGTGGAAAGAGGTAAAGATGGAGCTCCAGGACACATCAACACTCTCAATATAATGCCAGGAGCAAGGGACTCAAGTGAGACAAAGAAACCAGAACCAAGAGAAGGCAGCTCGAAATTCAGTTGAATTTTGTGTTCTAAGTCAAGGTCAAGGAAAAGGTTTCGTATGTTTTGATCTCTATCAGAGTGGGGTCAACTTAAAAATAGATGAGAAGATACTGGAAACTATTAGTCTCCTTCTTAAAGAAATGAATCTAGAAAGAGATGAGGGTAGGTTTGGCCTGTAGGGGAGCAAGAGGCCTGGGGACATGTTGTGTATTTAGAAACAGTGTGTGTCTTTTCTTTTCTGATTTTTTTATACCTTCCCCTGAAGATTCCTAGTGAAAACCACCCAGGGAGGAGTAAGTATGTATTTCTTCTAAATAACGTCTAGGTAAATGTAGGGGTTGTAAAAGAGGAATGGAGAGGAAAAGGAGAGAACTCATCATTGCATCAGCCATCTCAGAGAATCACAAGAGGATTGCATTGGAGCTGACCACACGATGAGTCAATTGTTTCTTCCCTCCCAACATCCACAGATGGAGTCCCTGATCTAACTGGGCTGATTAACTTTGACAACTCAGTTCTGATAGATCCACTCAGATTTGTTTTTGCAAAAGGACTCAGCGCTGAAGGGAGATATTTACCAACAAAGAACTGTTAAAATGACACTGAGTGATTGAGGTTAAAAAATAAATTACCACTCCTTCACCTGAGTCACTTATCTTAAACAGGTTCATGACAAATTAAATGGTCATTCTGGATGGCCTACCAACAATATGTAGGTCTGAATGTCTTGTGTATATTCCTGCAGTTATTCTAAGGCATTTTCCTACTAGGAAAAAGTCTCAGTATTTCCATTAAAAAGTGTTGTGTTCCTCCATGTGAAATACAGAGGTTACATGAAATAACAACCACTTTGTACCCAAAATTAGTTGCATGCTAGGGAGTAAATTTTTCATGCAGTGCCAATATTCTCAGCTTGGATAAATTCCTTATAAAGGCAGATTGCAACACTGTTTAGAATTAGCTCATATTATTCAATGATATGTCAAATGAAATAAGCTAAAATAGATTGATGCTACTCCCTGGTAACTGGTATACTGTGTGCTCCATTGCAGAGCCATCAGGTGGCAATGTTAGGGCAGTAATACCTTGAAGTTCCCAAACATTCATCCTGCAGTGTCACTATAGTATCTCCAGAGATTATGGACAATAGCAGCCACATGCTTCTTCCTTTCCTAACAGCCTACCCACAAACACACAGAAATTAGGAGTCTCCTGGAGCTGTGGAATTCTTGAAGGTTTTACTCCTTTTCCAAATACAGAAGAGGTTTCAGAACTTCATTCTGTTTCCAGTTCTTATGAGTGAGCTCATACTGGTTTATAGACTGTTCCCTCAAGAGATAATGAGGGTGAGACAAATCTTTCTTCAGGCTTGAGGACTTCCTTCCTGGGTCTCACTATACTAGAGAGTCCCTAAATATCCAAACGTCTCGATATCAATACAAGGTACTGTGACACAAGAAATAAAGCAAAAATGGCCATGGCTCAAGGTCATTCCTATATAATGAGAGTCATTCTGGCTATGTCTGATGTTAGCCTCATCATAAGAGCCTACGTTCTCCGGTGAAGAAATATACACACAGAGATAGACTCCATCAGTCTCACTCCATCCTCAGGCTTCTATTAAGAATATAGCTCAGTGGTTCCAGCGTCTGTCTTGCAAGCGCAAGGACCCAGGTTCAATCCCTAGTAACCACATAACAATACTGGGCATGGAGACTCACCCCAGCAGCAACCAGTACCACATTCCACAGTGCCAGGTGTGGTGGTTCATGCCTGTTAATCCCAGCACTCGGGAGGCAGAGGCAGGAGGATTGCTGTGATGTGAGTTTGAGGCTGAGCTCAGGGCCAGCCTGAACCACAAAGCGAGACACTGTCTCAAAAAAAAAAAAAAAAAAAAAAAAATTCTGTACTAGAATTCTAAGAGAGGAAGCACAGTCAGTTTGAAGGCTTGCTAGGCTGCCTGGAATAAACAGGCCCCAAGTCTAACAAACAATAAAGTCACAATAAGGACTAAGCAAGATATTGTGTGGCTCCTTATTCCTTATTAAATGTATTCTGCCTGAAGAAAGCGTTGTAGAGGGTGTGTTAGTCCTCTCCTGTGGTCCATTATAATGAACCACACACACTCAACCCCAAGCAACCGTGAGTGTGGTTTAGGGCACGGGAGACAGGAAGCAGATGTGCTAAATGTGCTGTTGGGAGGTGAAGCCTTATTGAAGGGGTGGGTAAGTGAGAGTGTGGCCTCTCCCTTCTCCCATGATCTCTTCTCCCTCTCTGCTTCCTGTCTCCTGTGCCCTTAACAAACTTACTGTATTGAGTCACTCTGCATCAGCCAGCTGACCATGTCACTCTGCTTGATCCAGCTAACATCTAAACAACCATAAACCAAAATAAACTTTTCTTCCTTTGAGCTGTTGATGTCAGATATGGAGTCTCAGTAATTAAGAAAATAATTTTTTTGAATGAAACTATCAGGCATTTTCAAAGTTCAATAACATTTAATCAGACAGATACCTCCAGTCTTAAAATATTTTCCAGTGATAAGCTCTTGTATGTTTTTTTCTGTTTTAAATACAAATATAGTACTAAAGAATTTCTTCATAATTTTAAATAAATTTTATGTAAGATAGATTCCTAGTAAATTAAATGTCAGTGTCAAACAATGTGGATAGTGCTGATTTAAATAGATTTGGACGTGATTTCAAATCTCCTTAGTAAGAATATCTTGGGCCAGTGACTTAGCTCAGTGGTCTTGTTCCTGACTGGCATGTGCAAGGTCTTGAGTTGATTCATGGTGCCAGAAAAAAGGTAAAAAAAAAAAATAACGTATTATTATTCATTTCTCAAAAGTGTTTATGATATCACATATTTCCTTTTCCCTATACAACTCTAGATGTCAGTTATGGCTGTTTTTATAAAGGGTCCCTTACAATTGTTGTCATTCCTCAGCTTTCCTGAACATATAAAGAGCCAAATAAGAGTAGAATGGAATTGGATAATTCATGAACCAATTTTATGGAACCTTAACAAAACTAGTTTTGGTTACAAGAGTCTTGTATATCTTGCCTGAGGTGCCTAAATCTTGAAAAACTGTAAATTGTGTCAGATGCCACTTTGCTGATCAGACATGCTCTTCAGGCAAACTGAACAACTGATGAGGTGGCACAAATATAAGCCAAGACATCACCAGTGTATCCTTGATTCTTCCTGAGCATGAGATCAAAAATGAAAACTCAAATCTGAAAAAATGATGATTTTTTTTCATGCTATGTGAAAATACTACAAAATTTTAGTGTATTACTTGGTATTTCAGTAAAAAGAGTGATATTTATTTCACACAAAGTCAGAGTTAGAAGTTTTTCTAGTATCCATCTGAGTTGGGAGGGAGTTGTTGTAGCAAGGTCCTACAAGGTCAAGGTGTTCTAATAATTATTTATAATATAAAATATTTAAAATATGAATTCCAACCCTTTTTGGAACATATAAAAGGACTATAAAATTCAATATATTAATTAAGAGATAGAAAAATCAAGTATATTTTTGAAGACTACAGTTATGTGGTATAAGAATGCATAAAGAAAAACACTCATGTGGTGTGGGATGGAGAAAGGGATTTACTGGATGCTGGATCTTGGTAGAAACTGTCTGATGATGTTTTCATGAAGACAGTTGCTAGATTTCAAGCAGAAGTTTCAAAATCCTTCCTAGGTCAATAACCTGAATGTAGGAAAAACCCAGGTAGTAATAGAATGAAAGAATGTACAGCTGAGTCCAACTTATAAGCTCAAAAAGTATTCATTTCATAAGGTACATGAGACAAAACAAGGAGAAATCAGTGTGCACAACTAAGGAAACCATACGAAGGTCATGAACCAGAGAGGGACTCAGATTCCACACTTGGGGGATAGCACTTCAGTATGTCCCCACACCCAAAAAGAGAGATCTGCAAATTCCTCTAGGTGTCATCAAACCCTCTAAACACAAAATTGATTTTAGCTATTTACCTGCATTTAGAGATCACAGGACCAAAGCTAGCAATAAATCGGGTAAAAATGACAATATGTTGCTAAGTGGAGCCTGTAAATCAGTGGTAAATGTGAAGTCTCAGAATGAGATGAACACGGAATGTGATCAGGAAGTGCCAAAACAAATTAACCTTTTGGGGCTCTTGTTACTAATGGAAAGTTGAAGTGTTCTGTACTGTGTACTCCTGTCAGGTCTGACATGTGCCCTTTCATAAGTCACCATCAACAATGGCCTGGGAGGAATTCTTTGACTAACATGCTCAGAGCTGAGCAATATTCTTGAGAAATAGGCAGTTCTGTACCCTCATTCTCGTTTTCTCTCCTTCTTGATAAAAAATAATTTAAAAATACACACTTTCCACTTTTCATGACAATTCTGGCTCAGAGCAAATAAAACAGGTGTGACCAATTCTTCTAAAGTCTGTGGAACAGAACTTTACAATGTAGGTTAGTGCTGATGCCCCACCCCCACCTAATGAGCTGTTCTTCCCCCACAGTCAGCTGGCAATTATTCAACGGCCCCCAGGATTGTTCAACCACAGCTCAAGCTCCAATCTTTTTTTCATCAGAAGCATATGAAAAATTCATAGCAACTAGGAATAGTACTCAATAAAAAGCAATCCTTGATCTATATTGCATTGGTATATCAGAATGGAAAATGTCTCATAATATTCAGCCCACTGTCTATAAATCTAGTACAATACTGTTTTCTACAATTTGCACATTTCAACCCCTCTTTCTTCATAAAAAGCATCTCTAATTGGTAGTGATATCAGTTATTTAGGACTTTACCACCAGTAGTTATAAGAAAAGAAAGTAAATCACATAATAATTAATAATTCATTAATTCATTCAACTACCATGAACAAAACATTGTACTCAGAAATATAGGCTCTTTGATACAAGAATCATTCTTCCAGAGTATAAATCATCTATCCCTGGATTGCCTACAAACCTTTATTTTGGTTTACAATGCACTGCTGAATGTGAGCTTATGAGACTCTACCAAAATTGTAGCAGCTCAGGCTCTACCCTTGAACTAGGAACCATATTCTGAAATCCTGCCTGGTGGCCAAGTCATGTGGAAAGTGCCAGCTTATTGAGTCTTCTCAGAGATCTGGTTTAGAGAGCCCTGTGCGATCACCATACTCCTCATTTTGCCTTCATCTGCTCTACTCCACTTGTGTCCCATGTATGGTACAAGTCCTGCTGCACTAAACTGCTTGTGTTCATCGAAAGCAGGAATCATTTCTCCATCTAAAGGGCTGAATCTACTTTCTCCTACACCATCTGTTCTATATGAATTACTCTTCTCATTCATCTCTTTTCATTTTTGACTGACTCCTTTTCAGGTCTCAGTTTGGAAGACACTTCTTTCAAGAAGCTTATGCTGATATTCCAATATCATATATATATATAATTTTACCACTCCCCTTTAGATACTTTTGAGCTTTTACTTTTGTTTGTCCTGCATGACAAAGCCTTCATAGGATGTCTGGTAGGCATTACAGAGAATAGGTGCTGAATATGTAATTGTAGAATAAACGCTAAATATTCTATTTAAGCATCTTCAGCATGGTTATTTGCATGTTAAGCAATTTAAGTTTTAAAAGCAAAAGCTTTTACTTCTTCAAGGGAATTTAAAACATTAAAATCAGACAGTGAAAGTGTACGGTGAGAAATTAGCTTAGCAGGACGCATAGGGAGAAAGAATCTGATGCATGGCTGCCCCAAGTCTCTAGAGTCAAGAGTCTCTTCATGAGATAGTGCCACAACTCCTTTAGGATATGCTGTATTTCATTTTCTGTACCAAGCAGCGGGTTTTAAGATCACAGGCTTATTTTCCTCTGCTGCTTTACGTCTGCTTGGCTGAGGATGACTTTAACCTGGCAGTTTGCTTTGGATAGGAACGTCTTCAGCTGTCCTTACTGAAGTACATTTTTTAGCCAATGATATAAATTCAAGGAGCTCGCAATTTCAGAGGTATTCAGATCGATGCGTGTATTTTCCTTATTTCTCAAAGAAAGAGTTAATGTAGTGTGTCTTATCTTTCTCAGACCACATGAACCTCTATTATATTCTGCTGTATCTTTATTGAATCATTTATCTGTATTTCAGTGGCAACCTGGGTGCCCCCATACAGATGCACAAAAGTATATATCAAGGCAATAGGAAAGTAGTTTCTTTTATTGTTAGAAACTCAGAAAAAAAAAAGTAAAAGACAAAATGTAGCTGTACTTATCTGCTGTAAATTTGTCTCAGAGTGCCCATGATATTTTAGCCATATGTAGCAACAAAGGCTTTGTAAGTGTGAGAACGCAAGAAAAAAAGCACACATTTCCACATAAATAACATCTCCATGTGAACCACGCCCAGTGCACTTCTTCCATTTTACTCGTTCATTTTGCTTTCCTACAAACCGTCACTTAATTGATTTAGAAAGAACCTAGTCCTGTTTTTTAAGTTCAAGCAAAAGCATTGGTATATTATGGTAACAGTGTATGATTTAGGGTTCACATCTAATCCATTTTCCTTTTAACTGTGGCTTTCCTTCATAGCCCACCATATCTGTAAAGAAGTATTAAAGGTAATTTCATTTTTAAATATACAATAGGGTTATTTTCTTTTACCAAATTATTTTTTTTAATTTCCCTTTAACAATATGAAGTTAAGGTCACAATCTTCAAGATCAGTGACAACTTCACCACTTTCACTATTTACTTAGTCTTATGTTTTAGGAAATTGGTTGAGTTGGTATTAGGGCTTGTGTCTAGATGTTTCTCCAAAGCCTCATATGCTCCTCAGTGGAGCTTTTTGGAGATGGCTGGATATAGAGTATGTGAAAGTGGTATAAGTGTGTGTAAATATGTATGAAGGGTGTGATAACTGGATAAGTCCAGTGGTTGGTTAGCATTGCTTTGGGGTGAGTAATAGGAAGCCACACCCTAGGCTTAGATAGAAATGCCCTGCTATGCCTCTATGCCTTGGAACCAGCCAAGTATGGACAGAAACCTCTACACATTCTGAGCTGAAACAGATCTTTCCCCTTTTAACTTTTGTGTTGAAAATATAACATAGACAGTTGCTCACACACATGCATCTAGTCATATAGTTCAGAGAATCATTGACATTTTCTAAACCAAGAAAATTGAGGCGGACACATTAAGTAACTTGATCAACTTAAGAATCAAGTCTAGAAGGTATAATTTCAATGGAAGTTTCCTGATGTTCAAATTAGTTTCGACCACTGCATTTTTGTGTTCAAATATGTCACTGACTGAGAAGACCCTGGATGTGAACTGTGTGTTTTATTTTCTATATGAAATTTATTCCCTTTGAAGAAAGCTTTTATATTTTACATTCAGAGAAAATTATTGTTTAAAAGCAAAACTTTGTTTAATTGTAGGAGAGCAGAATTATCCACAGTTTTTTGAGAGACCCATAAAACAGCAGGCTATGCAGGGATTTTTCCATTTGGTGTAAATCTCATTAGCTCTGTAATTTGTTCAATAGCATAATAAAAAGAAAATTCCATGTCATTAAAGCTTCTCACTCTTCACTGGTACGAGTGCTTGATGAAGTAAGTAAACGATCCATCTTACTTGGAAAGCAATTTTTTTTATTCAGAACCACAACTAATTTAACACTGGACCACATCAAGGCCAGTAACTGTGTGCCCTTACCTTGAAGAAAAAAAGAAATGGGCTCAGTATGAATTGGTAGTGTACCCAATAACACATGTCAAGAGTTACCTCACCAAACTTCGCTTGCACTATAAAAGTTGAAATGGATCCTGATAGAGAAATATACTTTATACGTTCTGATGACTAATTGCTTCCTCTTACTATGCCAGTCCTATCAGGAAGCATTCTAGTATGACTGAAGAACTCAGTGAATTTACATTTGAAAGTCACTTAGGACAAGGGGCCCTCACTGTGAGCGCCAGCACCCACATCCACCAAACAATCTATAAGTATGCTCTCAGCTCTCATTGTAAAGCAACACAGCTTTAACTTTGTAAATACTACTGAAGTAGGTTTAAGGTGAAAAGATGAATCTAGGGAAAACTTAAGAAGACAAAACATTTGTAAGCCATTTAGATACAGCTTGACAGTTAAAGTATTACACATCACATTACTCTGGGACACTATTGTACTTCAAATACCCCTATCTCATCATTGAATTCATTATGTATGAATATTAATATCATCACAAACTGATGTTCTAATGTCAGTTAGTATACTGCCCTTTATTATGAAATACACACGGAAGTCTGACATTGTAGGTACAGTACTTTGCATATCACATTAAGGTTCCATTCATAGGTTCAAAAAGTGTGAGACTCCAGCAGGTGGTGTTATCCTAGGAATCAAATTGGAGTATAACTTACAGAAGTGACAGTGCAGTCAACAAAGAGATGAGCTATGAATTGTGTCCAAGAAGGGAATCAGAGATTATTACCAGAAAAAAAAAAAAAAAAAAAACAAACAAACAAAAACAAAACAAAAAAAACCACAGAATCAAAAGCCAGGACCATGTAAGGAGGAAGAATCCTTTTTTAAACTAAAGTGTTGGAAACTCTAGTGTTGGAAACATTTCCAGGTGATTTTCTGACTAGTAAATAGTAGTAATTGAATGGACATGGATCCTACACTCATGGAGCTTCAAGAGTCAGTAGGCATAGGCAAAGAAGTAAGCTGTGCTTCACTGTCATGAGAACAATCCATAACCTACAGTCCATTCAAAGAAAATAGCTCTATCTTCAGAAGCCAGAGGTTGAAAAATTATAGCATAAAATAGAAGCGGTGGAGATAAGCTAAGCACCAGATATGGAAATTTGTCAGAAAAGAAAGGTTTACTGTGATCCTTGCTAGTTGAAGCAGTCTGCTGGTCCAGTTAAGCATGAAGAAAGAATTTAAGCTTTTATTTTACAGTCATTTCAGAGCAACATTTTCCAACTGAAGAGAAAAACAGGAAGGAAATAGTGGCTTAAACATAATGTTAATATTTGATATTGTTCTGGATACATCTTAACTATTTTAAGATCTTTAAGTATACTACTATATTCTTTAGGTCTGAAGGTACTCCTTTAAGTATTATTATTGTACTTATTCTATAGATGAATAAATCAAGTACAGAACGGGTTTAACGCTAATAACGTGTTCAAGGTCATGCTGATGATAAATTTCAGTGCTAGGATTTTAAATCACTCTTTACCATTAGAATCTGGTTCTTAATTGCTATATTTTGCTTCCCAATGCATTTTAACTGACTGAATTTTAAATAGCAATTTCTATAGGCTAGGTAACCACTTGTTTTTCCTACTCTTATGCTTCATGTCTCTTCTTTGTAACACATTGGTCCATACTTTCTGGCTAAGATCAAACACTTACTTAAATCCACTTGCCGGTACCATACTGATCTTACACTAAAAGTACTGCACTAAACCTTCCTGTCTTTGATAAGTTACTATAAAATTAAGATCTGGCTTCATTTTATATATCCTGTAAGATCAAGTGTTTGTCTCTGAACAAGGTCTGATTGATATGAGTTATGATAGTCATGTTGTTACACTTATTAAATGTTTTGTAATTGTTTACAATGTAGATATCAAGTACGTAACTTCTCCAAGCATTCTTGCTACATAGTTACGTTCACTTCTAATGGGTCCCACCTCTTTATTACTGGGCATATTAGTTTGCTTAGGTAATAATTAAAAAAAGAAAGTCACAAACTGAAACAACAGAAAGGGGTTTCCTTATAGTTCTAAAGGCCAGAAGTCCAAGATCAAGGTTGAATAAGGTGGCATCTTGTGAAGTCTTCTCAATTTTTCATCATCCTGTGGCTTCACACAGTCTCTGCTCTGGGTAATCTACTATTCCTTAATCTACTATTCCTAGAAGTGCACTGTCATACTGAATCAGTTCCCACCTTTCTAGACCTATTGGACCTAGTTTTAAATTAATCTTCTCTTTATAATATGTATCTCCAAATAGTTTAGTTGAACAATTAGGATTCAGCATGAGAAATTATAAGGAGACATAACTCAGACCTTGACAGTAGGATATTGTGAGTACAACTACTTTTAGGAGTAAATATTTCAGTAATCTCAATTTAACAAGAACGCTCACTTGAATGAGCTCCTGGCTGTTGCCCCCAGGTGCATTTGCCCCTTATTTCATTGGTCTCTTGCTTTGTTTTCACCATAAATGAATATATAGCTTGTGCTCTGTGGTGAAGTCAGTGGCATAAAACACAGAAAGATAGACAACTAGAGTGGATTTTGAAGATTTCTATGTACACTAAAAAGGCACCCTTTTCAAATTTCCATAAAAAGCATACATAAGATTAGATTGGGTTGCTCCCTGGGCTAAACTTCATCAATGCCTAATCCTATGGTACTGGTGCTTGGTAAGATGAAATGAAAGTTCTTAAATAGTGATTTATGCTGTGTGTTTTTAAGACTGCAACTCCTTGGAAGACACCCTTCACCAGCTTGTTTACACTGTTTATTGGAGAACTGAACGTTGATGTGGCACATTTGAATTATGTGTAGTCTGGTTTGAGCTGACTTTCCCAAGACCTTGGCTCCCCTGAAACTAAGATAACCTGCACACTTCTTGTGAGTTCATGATCTGAAAATAAAGCACTTCTTGCCTTAGTAAGAAATGACTCAGAGTTGTACCTCAGTGTCTTAGACCTTTCTGATAGTTGTCTGTACTTTCTCTCTTCTACTCTTTTATACTTTTCACTTTTATTAAAGCTGTATATGAAATCTCATGAGTCTTTTCAATTATTTAACCTTAAGCAATTGCTGTAAGGTGCTGTGTGGGCAAGCTATAGAGTTGAATCATAGTTCTAAGACTTACATGTTGTTATTCTAATTCTCTACTTGGTATGTATTAGTAACAATGACTTATATGAATAAGAAGCAAATATAAGCATTCATTTGCATTACAAATACTATTATACTATCCTATATACTGAATTATTTCATCAGCAAGACAGTGTTGTAGATATTTGGAAAAGAAGAGTTAACAAGGCAATTTTCCTGACACATGTACAACTTCCAATCTATTAATTAAAAGAAATATAACATTCAGACTCACCTTTTTCTTGTATATCTTAGTTTTCCAAAAACTAGTGTGCAGTCAATTCCACAGATTGCTCTGTTACAATGTTCTCTGCAATCTTGTAAGAATGTCAGTAAGTTTTTAGTGGTATTTTTTAATACTTCTGTATTAGTCAAATGGGTAATTTTCTAATTATCTATAGGAACTACTTATTCTTGGCAAGTTGAAGAATTTGGTTTCATGGTAACCTTTGATATTAAAAGGCATATTTCAACAACTTAAATGTACAGAGTGCATCCTATGATTAATGACAATATCACAACAACTTATGCATAGATTATTAGATGGAAGTTTCAGTGTCAGCAAAATTGTTACATGGTCCTATTGTTCTTTTTTAATGGAAATCTTTATTGGTACATTACATATATGCATCATGATTGACCTCCATAATGGGGATTTGTACTAGTATAAGACACAACTTAATTCTCATTTTTCCCATAGTCCTGCCCACCCTACCACCCCCCTATATACATAAAATTTGTTTCCTTTCTTTTTTGCTATAATCTCATTATTTTTCCCCTTCGCCCTATTTTACTTTGAGCATGTTCTATTTCACAATACATAACATACAATTCTAGAACTCATTTACATCTGTATTTTCTCATACCAGAGAAAAGATGCAATATGTACCTATCTGTGACCTATTTATTTCACTTATGAGGATATCCTCAAGGTATGTCCAGGTAAGTAGAAATGATTCAAACTTATCATTTTTTATGGCAAAATAATACTCCATTCTGTAGAAGAACCACAGCTTTTTTATCCTGTCTCCACTTGATGGACATTTGGGTTGTTTCCAAGATTTAGCAATCACAAACTGAGCTGCTATAAACATGGGTTACTGTGGCACATATGTCGCTGTGATATGAGTCTTTTAATTCTTTTGTGTATATAGCTAGCAGGGTAATGGCCAGATCAAATGGGACCTCCAATCCTAGCTTTTTGAGGAATTTCAAAACTGATCTCCACAGGGGTTGTACGAGTCCCACCACCAGTGGAGAAGGGTTCCTTCTTCTCTGCAGCCTCGCCAACATTTGCTGTTGGCTGAATCTGAAATGGCAGACATTCTATGTGGAGTGAGATGAAATCTCTGTGTTGTTTTCATCTGCATCTCTCAAATGACTAATGATGTTGAGCATTTCTTCATATGCTTCTTAGCTGCTGTTACTTCTTCCTCTGAAAAATATCTGTTCATTTCAGATGCCCATTTTTGAATTGGGTCTTTAAATTTGGGTGGGTTGATTTTTTGGAGCTCTTTATATATTCTAGATAGTAGCCCTTTGTCTGAGGAACAGCTGGTAAAGATTTTTTTCCCATATTGTTGGTTGCCTTTTTACTCTGTTGGTGGTTTCCTTTGCTGTGCAGAAGCTTTTTAAAAGAATGAGGTCCCATTTGTTGATTTCCTCAGCCAATTCCTGTGCTATAGAAGTTTTGTTCATGAAGTCTTTCCCTAAGCCAATGTCTTCAAGAGTTTTACCTAATATGTTTTGCAGAAGGTTTAGAGTGTCTATTTTAATATTTAGGTCTCTTATTCACTTTGAATTTAGCTTGGTACACAGTGAAAGAGTTAGACCTAGTTTTAGTCTTTGGCAAGTTAAAGCCCAGTTTTTTCAGAACCATTTGTTAAAGAGGCTATCTTACTTCCATTGGGGATTTTTGGCTCCTTTGTCAAAGATGAGGTGGCTCAGTGTATCAGGAGTAGTTTCTGGATCATCTAGTCTACTGCATCCTAAGGTCTGTTACTTTGCGAGTATCATGCAGTTTTTATCACAGTGACTTTATAGTTTAGTTTCAGGTTTGGAATTACACAGTCCTATTGTTGAAGCTACAGTTGTTGGTTCTATTTCTTCATCATTTTAGAGTAAGTCTTAGTTATAGAGACTTTGCCTCACCTATTTAAAGTCCTGGATTTGATCTCTGAACCCTTCAAATAAAACCAGAAATAATCAAAATCCAATAAACAGAAGCAACAAGAAAAATTGTACTACTATCCTTATCTCTTGAAACGTCCTTGTAGTTTAGCTCTCAAAATACTATATATTAGTTATTAGGTTCTGGGAAAGGAGTAGGAGGATGTCATGGTAGTTCTGTCAGCTGATAATACTATCATGGTAGTACTTATCAGCTAATAAAAGTCCAAGATGGTGCTACTGACCTATTGTGGCTTTCTTAATTTAAGTCTTGAGCAGGGTGTGAATACTGACAGAACAGAGCCAAAATATTGTAAGTGTACCAATAATTAAAGAGTATAGAGAACTAGGCTAACATTACAAGAAGTTCTGCTGTCTTCCTAAACTTACACCAGAAAATGGGGGATTCCAACAAGTAGTGCTGGAAAAGATCTTGAATGTAGTTTTTCATCTGTGATATTTTTCTGCTTCCTGTATTATTTGCCTATCTGGATAAATGCAATGCATTTATTTTCAGTGACATATAAGTGAACAAACATATACCCTATTGATTCCCTAGTAAACAAAAATCTCAAATTAGAGAATTTTATTGTATTTCCTGGCCCAGATATAATACCTACATTGCCAAAATGGGAGAAAGTTTTAACTGATTAGCAAAGATGAGTAACTCCTAAGTGTGATGATCAATTTTGGATTGAACTTACACAGTCAGTATACAGTTTTCTAAACTGTTAAGTATTTTTTATTATAATGACCTATTTGATAAATGATATAGTTCAAAGATACAATGATATGAAACCCAAGCTATATAACTAGCAATGATGAGACTAGGCTATAAGCCTCAGCCACTGATTGGATTAAATGACAGCATCAAGTCTGTATTACATATCCCTAACTTAGGTAGTCATTTCTTCCTTTCATCACACATGAATAAATTCTGACATTTATAAAGGAATAATAAATCTGTCTCTAAATAATTTTGCAGACAAAACAGGCTTTAGTTCTTACAGTTACATGACTAGATTGTTTCCTTTATGGTGTTCACATTTTTATCATGTGCCTTATAAATTTGATTTATTTCGAGTAATATATAATAAAATCCTCATTACCTCAAATTAGCAGCACAATAAATTGTTCAGACTATGTAACATTTGTAAAATAAAAACTATAATGTATGTGACTGACATCTTTGTAATATGTAGCATCATAAAAGAAATGAGCTGAAGACAAGTCAATGTTTCCTCTTAAACTGAACTCACCAGGAAAAATTATGTCTCCCATATGCAAATGAGGTGTGCCATAAGGCAAAATGACAACCTACTACTATTTTGAATTCATCCTAGAGAAAATTCACTATAGAGAATTCAAGTGTAAAAACACTGATGAGTACCATTTGGTGCAATTGTATTTATAGAATGGTATTCTTGTAGTTACTATTATATTTTTAATACAACTTACTAAATAAGATGTAATAGACAGGGAAATCTTCTGTTTTCTAACCAAGGAAGTGGAATATATACATAGTGTATGCACACATGCTGGCCCTTCTTATTTTGACTTAAATTTATTTTTTTTTAAATTATCTTTATTGGTACATTAAATATACACATCATGATTGCACTCCATAATGGGGATTTGTACCAGTATAAGACACAACTTAATTCTCATTTTTTCCCATAGCCCCACCCACCCTACCACCCCCCCATATATATAAAATTTGTTTCCTTACTTTTTTGTTACAATCTCAACATTGTCCCCTTT
>PVIR01012242.1:0-45211 GCA_004026965.1 Petromus typicus
GTCACAAACTGAGCTGTTATGAACATGGATGGACAAATGTCACTGTGATATGAATCTTTTAATTGTTACGTGTATTTATCTAGCAGGGGAAGCAAGTTGTCTCTCTTAAAAAGAACCCTCTAAAATGACAGAAATGGAATGAAGACAGGCTTTAGCAGACAAAAAGGTGTTACTAATATTTCAGTGAAGGAAAGAGGCAGGAGTAGTGGCAACTACTTTACTGTAGGAAAAGGAGCTATTCTGTCCTTGCAGGGCCCCAAAGAGTGGTATGTGGAGGTGGCAGGTGCTTTAGAGGTGAGATGTGGCATAGAAAACAAGGAGGCTGCCTCAAAGTCTGTGTTTTCAGAAGAGTAATTTATTCCTTCACCCTGAGCCCTACACACTGAAACTTAGCAGCCAGGCACCTAGTCCACAGGCCGAAGCCTGATGCACATTCTCTGAAGAGAATGAGAAAAGATTTGGAAATATCAGCTAAGAGAGAGAATTTAATTTGTCTGGAGGGTGGGGATACAGACCGGTAGTAGAGCATTTATCTAGCGTGTACAAAGTTCAGTTCCCAGCACTGGAAACAAACAAGCAAAGAAAAAAAAAAAAATCCTATAATTGTGAAGGGTGGGGAGGAAACGGAGGAGCACTGTTAAGATAACTAAATCTGCATCTGTCATAAAAGAAATGTTATCTAACTTTGCTCAAGCCAAGAGAAAGCAGTTTATTATTTGGAAACACAGAGGTTAGCAACAGGTATAAAATATGAAAAGTGCTGGCTGAGTACTAAGGAGGATAGGGAAAAGGAAGAGGTGGGTAGAGAACTCTAGCTTTCACTATAAGCTGGGTAATTATGTAATTTATCTGAACATTCCTGAGAGCCAGAGGGGATACTGTTAATAACTGTGCCATGATGACAGGGGTAAACTAGGACCAGGAGCACCTTGGACTCTTATTATAAGCCTGTAGGAACTATCGGACTTCCAACAAGACAATGTTCTACTGTGGTAAGATAGTCAGGAACTGGCAGACACTATGTTTCTAAGCTTCAACATACAAAATATTTTTTGTTGAATTATTAAGGAATTCTGAGTGATTTTTCACTCGCCCTTGTAATACAGAGCTGACAACTGTCCCAATACTACACGCCCTACAGGCATAAGTAGTTCCTCCAGCACAATTCAGTTACTTCATGTATAAATTGGAATAAGGCTCATCAGTCTCTTGAGGATGTAATGAAGTTTTTCTTAGAGAATTATGTAAAGGTCTCCCAAATTTAGGCAATTTATTCCAACCCACTGACATCTTTTAAACTGGGGCAAAAGTGTTTTTACATTATTTTATTCTGGAGCAGAGGTTAACACTTTTCTTAGGTCTTTAGGAGCTTTGAGAGTTTGATTATAGCTACAGGAAAAACTACATCTCCTATAAAAATGCACATGCCTTTGACACTTTGTATATTTTCTGTGGATTCTGGAACATTAGAGGCACAACCATGACTAAGTTTCATGTAGACCAGTGACTGTGTACCTTTTGGTGCTTTCAACAATACAAACAGCCTACTGTAGGACATGTCCCATTGGTTCGCCTTGGCTGATTTAGACTGTGAGGGTAAGAAAAGATCACAGGCAAGACTCAGTGCACACGCAGTTTATCAGATGTGCTATAATAAGCAGATGGTTCTACTGTTGATAATCATAAAAGTAAACTGAAGTCTACCAAATTCTGAAGCTGTTACATTTTTTTTTAAATTAAATTGCTTCCTACAAAATGCACTGATGATACCCTTTGTTGGCATAAATCTAAACTAAGTTTTTAGAATGCAGATTCTGACCAAACAACTTGTATAGGGCAAATGTGAGCAGTCAATGACAAGCTGGGGAATAAATTCACAAGCACTACAATTCCAGTAAGACGAGACAGAGGAAAGCTTCTTGAATTAGGAGCTGTCAGAACAGAATCCCCTCATAATGGGACAGCAGAGCTTTTAGGTGAACAACTATAGGGACAGCTTATGGCTTCATGAGCAGGAGCAAGCAAAGGAACTCAAACAAGGAATGAATGAAAATAATCGATGGTGTGTTTGTTATATCAGGTAAATTCCTCCTCTCTCTCTGGAATCTAGCTTTTCCTAAAAACGTATTCATCTTTCGGTTTATCACTTTAGTAAGCAAATAAAGAACCCTCTGTTGAGCACAGGTTGGTTAAATTCCATTGTTCTGCCGAAGTTTGGGTGCTAGTGCTAAGAAACAGCAAGTGTTCTGGAGCAAGATGGAAGGAATGTTACCTTAAACAGTGTTTCTGGCACATTCTCAATATGTAACATTTGGATCTGCACTTTCCTTTGTGTCTCCTGGCTCCGAGGTGGGCTAAGGAGCTTCCTGTGACCTATGAGGCTCCGGGCTGAATGACTGTGGAAGCTGGCAGCTGACGAGAAGGCGCCAGGCATCGTGCAGTCTTCCTGAGGGGCAGGGAGCACACGCGGACGGCTGCACGTACCTTTCGGTGCCGGCTCTCGGCGGCGGCCAGCTGGGACAGCATGCGTTCCTGCATGTTCTTGCACTGCTTCATGACCACCTTCAGGATGGACAGTGGGTTTGTGCAGACCGGCTGCTTTTCACCATCATTTTTCTCTTTTAGTGTTTCAAAATCTCTCTGTAGAGCCATTAAAGGATCGCTAATGTTATATTTTCCATAGCGTTCTTCAATGAAAGTATCTCTATGCTGGGCCTGGGAAAGAAAAAAAATAAGTATTTGACTTTTTAAAACTATTGAGGAGCCAGGGATTTAGCTTAGTGGAAATGCCGTCTTCTCTGCAAGTGCAGTGTTGTGAGTTGGATCCCCAGTACTGCAAAAAACAAGACAAAACAAAAAACTACTAAAGAGGGGAAGCTCAGCAGTGCTGGTACACATGGAATCTGCTTACTACAAACTGGACGGAGTCATCCCAACACAGAAACACCAGAAAGCAGCATGGTTAAAAAGCACAAACACTTGTATGAAACTAGGCATTGCACACTCTGTTAAGCATTTACAGTCATATTAACTTATTTAGTTTTTATAACCCTGTATGGGAGCACTGATCATCTCCACTTTGCAGATGACAAAACTAACATGGAAGCTAAGGAACTTGTTCCAGGCTACTTATCTAGTAAACTTCTGGAATTAAGACTTAAACCCAGGTATCCTGGCTCCAAAGCCTGTGTCCTCATCACCAGGTGCACTGTTCAGTAGATACACCTTACCTTTCTTTCTATCATGACATTTGCATAGAAATGTTAAGCATGGCAGTTTTATGAATCTACATACTTATCATGGTACCAACAGATACATAAAGAATGCTAACAGTAAGTACAGTCACATTACAACCTGCTGGGACTAGCTGTGATTTGTAGAGGTGGAACGTCACGTGACTGTTGAAGGGTCCCAGGGCGGAGGCACTCAGGACCGGTGGGCTAGACAAAAGTCCTGCTACCTCTAGCCGGATTCCATTCTCTCTCTGAGTTTCCATTCAGATGCTGTCTTCCATCCTCCTTTCTGCCTCCTTCTGGGCTTGGAGAGCCCTGGAGAGAAGGAAGGTGGTGTCCGAGCTTGGGTTCAGGAGTCTAACCCTGCATGCCAACTCGGGGTGGGAGGCCAAGGGTCAGGAGGTGGCTGGAAAGCGATTCTTCCCTCCTTTCTCATCCCTGTTAGGAAGAACTTGAAATACAGGGCTACCTCCTATAAAGGCATTCACATAGGGTTGAGGAAATGCTCAAAATCACAGCAAAGTACTATATAATTTAAGTGTTCAAGTGAAATCTAGTTATGAAAACTATTGTCTTTTACCCATTTTTAAGACCAATTTCATCAGACATGCTTTCTGACACCCACAAACGGGAGTTTATTAAAAGCTAAGATGGACAAGGTAGGAGGGGATTAGAAACTCAATGGCTATATTTTAATTTCAAAGAATCCTCAAGGGGAAAAAAAAAAAAGACATATGGGGTTTCTTTAATACAGAATTATGTTTTAGTGCTAACAATCCAGTGCTTTCTTTGTTAACTGACCAACGTTATGACTCAGAAAATGACTCAGTCTTCCGTACAGATTTGTTCAAAGCAGAGTTAGAATCCTGGGGTTTTACTTCTGGCCTCACTACTGTCATCAAAGTTACAATGTTATCAGAGTAGTTGGATGATGCCTGTGTAGTAGAAATATAAACAAACTTGTCAGTTTCTTCTTCTCTTCTCTTTTGTTTTGTGTGCCCTGTATATGCTAGGCAAGCATTCAGGCACTGAGGTACACATTTTTTCTTTAAATTACTCATACGCCACCTTTCCAACCTTACTACAAGAGTATGTGTGTCTGTCTGTGTGTGTGAGAGAGAAAGACAGAGAGACACTGAGAGACAGAGAGGAAGAGAGGCAGGGAGAGAAAATGTGATTGAAAGTGGGAAGAAGAGTTCAAAATAGTATTCTATTTTTTCTACTTTTTTATTCTTTTCTATTTTTCATTTTAAAAACAAAATTACTATTAAAATTTCAAAAACAGTCTCTAGTCCATTTAGGACAAAGGAAAAGAGTTTCAATTCTAGAGCCATTTTTATTATCAACCTTGTATCACTGTGAAAATGAAATTAAAAAGCTAGTTAATATTCAAAAACAATAATGTCAAATAACAATATTCTTTTCAACTGCTCCTTTAAATTCAGGTAATTAAAAAACACGAGATTGATGGGCCGGGGATTTAGCTCAGTGATTCTGGCGCCTGCCTTGCAAGCCTAAGGTCCTGGGTTTGATCCCCATTAAACACATAAAATAATGTTGGGTGTGGTGACTCAGCCCACCAGCAGTCAGTACCATGTACCACAGTGCCAGGTGTGGTGGCTCACGCCTGCAATGCCAGCACTCGGGAGGCAGAGGCAGGAGGATTGCTGTGATGTGAGTTTGAGGCTGAGCTCAGGGCCAGCCTGAACTACAGAGCAAGACCCTGTCTCAAAAAAACAAAACCATGAGATTGATAACCTAAGATCAAATGAAAATATCTACTTGTAGCTACTACTATCCTGAAACAAATCCATGTTTAGAAGAAAATGCTTTGACAGAGGAAGCAGGAGGAAAATCCAAAAGCAGTTGGAATACCATGTAACTGTCACATTTCTTATTCATGAGGACTATTTTTGTGTGGTATATGTAGGTGAAGAAATGATTACTGGTACTGAAATGAGGTTAGCCAGAAAAAAGGAAATAGAAAAAGCAAACCTGAGGTTTTTTTAAATGACCCTTCCTTTTTAGAACCCATGAGGGAAGCAGGGTGGGAGGTAGGAGCTGGTCTACAGTTCCTGACCCTGACACTGGATCTGCTGAGAAGTCATCGCCTGAGTTGGACTATATAGTTAACTAATCCTAAAAATATGACTCTAAAAACCCACACTATAATTATCATGTGTAATTAATAAGCATCAGAATTACAGGTAGTAGATAAGGAGCTTCTTCAGTGAGGACTCAGCCTACAAACAATTGTTAGGCTGTCTGTTTTCTCTTGAAGTACTTCATAGTAATTCCATAATCACTTGCACAGTAATTACAAGTTATACAAAATAGATGGCTTCACCTATACATGAAAAGAATCTGTGGAATAATTTTTAAAAGGCTGTAGTCAAACAGCAAGTCTTTTAACAACATTCTAATCTGGGGCCAAATATAGGGAATGTGAATTCAAAATCTGTATTTTTTATGTCAAACACTTGGAAAATAGAAGATGAAATATGGTATTTTTCATCCAACTTGATGACTCAGTCATGTCAACTGTACAGATTACAGACTTAACAAATTTGTTAATGCAAATAATAACAGCAACTAAGACCAGATGTTAAAATTTGAGGAACGCAAAGTGCTTTAGTGGAGGTATGTAGTGGTTATCTATTACTGCACAGCAGATCACCTCAAACAGTTTAAACAATAAACATTTTATCTCATATCTCATATGTTTCTTTCTTTCTTTTTTTTAGTTTTTTTTGAGACAGGGTCTTGCTTTGTGGTTAAGGCTGGCCCTGAGCTCAGCCTCAAACTCACATCACAGCAATCCTCCTGCCTCTGCCTCCCGAGTGCTGGGATTACAGGCGTGAGCCACCACGCCCGGCACTGTGGTATGTGGTACTGGTTGCTGCTGGGCGTGAGTCTCCACACCCCGTATGGTATGTGGTTAACGGGATCGAACCCCGGTCCTTGCACTTGCAAGACAGGCGCCGGAACCATTGAGCTAAATCCCCGGCCCATATCTCATATGTCTCTGACAGAAGAGGCCTAAATGGGTTGCTCTGGATCAGGGTCTCAGGAGGCTGTCGGGATGTGAAGCCAAGACTGGGGCTGGAGATCCACTTCCAAGCTCACTCATGCATAGTTGGCACAGGCCTTGATTCCTTGCAGGTGCCGGCTTCCCACAGAGCAAATAATCAAAGAGACAGAGGGAGAGGACAAGCACGCAGCAACCAGGGCGGGCATCTCCATGACTTTTACAATTTATAATTCAACACTTGAAGTAACACACCATTACTTGCGATGTGTTTTCTGGCTGATCCAGACCAACCTCAGTAAATGTGTGCACAGACTATACAAAGGTGTGGACGTCGAAGGCGGGGATCACTGGGAATGAATGTGACCTGACACCATGAGGCAAATGACCAGACACGTAACCAGGAACATTTATTTATCAGGTTGCAATTTAAAAATCTATACTCAATCTTGAATTTTACTATAGTAATGGTATTTCAGCTGTTTCATAAATTTATATGAGCATGAGTATAGTTTAGCAATAAAGCTAAGTCAGTTTCTTACAATTTCACTACTTTTACATCAATGATAGTATATAGTGCTGAGCCTACACTGTCAGAAAACATGACGGTTTTTAATTTCAGAGAACAGGAAAATAACTAGCTGGCTAGACAGATTCAATAATAGAGGGTATTAGCATAGCAGACAAAACACACTAGTCATCTATTACTCATTTATTTTTACTGTCACAGGCTGAATGAAACATACTACTACCAAAAGCTTAAAATAAAATCACATAATATCCTTGGAATCTCCCCTGCTTGCTCTCCAAAAGCCTCAGCTGTGTTATTACTAACTTAAAAAAGAAATAGTTACCTCTTTCCTCTTTCCCAATATAATGTATGCACGGTGAATTCCTAAGTATATTTTGATTTTAAAGTAAGAAGCCAATCTGGTTTTGCTCTTTAGATAATTACCCACATAAAAGTGTTTCTACTTTATTGTGGCATATGTTAAGCTACAAGATTTTATTTTCAGCAAGCCCTAGCCCAGCAAAATAAAATAAAATAAAATAACCTAAAATCCTCAATTCTGTGTTACCAAGGTTAGACGAGATCGGGCACGTTCAGGGAGGTATGGCCTAGATTACAACCAAGTTTAGACAACCAATATATCACTGGAGAAGTCTGGGAAGACTTTTTTTTTGAGACAGGGTCTCGCTTTGTGGTTCAGGCTGGCCCTGAGCTCAGCCTCAAATTCACATCACAGCAATCCTCCTGCCTCTGCCTCCCGAGTGCTGGGATTACAGGTGTGAGTCACAACGCCCGGCACCGAGGTATGTGGTACTGGGTCTCCACACCCAGTATGGTATGTGGTTACTGGGGAATCGAACCCGGGTCCTTGCGCTTGCAAGCCAGGCGCCGGAACCACTGAGCTAACTCCCCGGTCCCTGGGAAGATTTTTTGACCCAAGGATGTTCACGGTGGATATGGCTTTTACTGAACACTTAATGTTTGTTGGGTAGTAAGTAGGCTAAGTGACAGCTGACATAGGACTAAGATGAAGTCCTTTCTCCTAAAGGAGCTTCCAAGTGCCAGACAAGTACAGGCATAAGGCAGTAAATAAACAACCTCGAACTGTTAAATGTCTTAAAAATAATATCACTGATGTTTGAAGGAACATCAAGTACAGTTTATTTGATCAAAACTTTCAGAGACTCAAACTTTATACTCAAAGGAAATAGGAAGGAAAAGGCGAACCCTGGAAGTGGGTGGGTTATGGCAGATAAATGGAACTATCAGCAAGTTAATGAATCACAGGAAACACCATGAGGTTGTGGGGAGGCACATAACCCAAAGCTGCCTCTGAAGTATGACACGGTGTGAACTAGACCAGACTGTGTGTACGTGAGGATGTTCTGGTTCAATCATCAGCATTAGAGAAGCCTCATTAAATTCCTCCCTTATAGAGGAGAGTCTGTAGGGGTGGCTGAAGCTGTGTGAGATGGGCCTTTGATTTCTTTGAGATAAACTTCTTAAATTACAGATCTCAAGGAAACATGGCAAGATACAAGCTATTCAAATTTAAGAAGTCGAACCAATAGATTTGGGCACTTGCTAGATACAGGACGTGAAGAGAGAAAACACACTTACCTACTCTGGGTGAGTGAGCAGTAGGAGATGCCATTTAAGCAAAACAGAGAACACAGAATAAATGGACTTTTAGGGAAAGATCTGAGGTTGTGAACTTAAATCTGTAAGTGTAGAGTTGGGAGAAAACACAAATCTCGGTGTTAACCAGCTGTCAAAACCAATGGAACTAATACAATTGCCTAAGAGAATAAACATGTTAAGATGAGCCACGGCAGTAAGGATAGAGTCCCAGGGAGTATGTTTATGCAATACTCACTAAACTAACATATTCAGTAATTTAGGTGCCATTGCGATATGCTAAGAGGATCAGTAAAGTAGATGTGTACTATCAGGTATGGTGATCTATGAGATAGAAGCCACAGATTACATGCACACATGGCAACTTGACAGAGCTCGGGCACAGTAACTGCGGAAAATAAGAATGGGCTGGCACAGTGGTATATGCTCATGATCCCAGCACTTCGGAGGCTGAGACGGGAATATCATTGCGAGTTCAAGGAGAGTATGGGCTATCTAGTTGAATTCAAGGCCAGTCTGAACTATCTGGCAAGACCCTGGCTCAAAAAAAAAATTAAGAATAGGATGAGTTTATAAGACCATTTATACAATTCATATGCACAAAGCAATGTATACTTTATAAGAATACATACAGACATAAAAATTGTTCCTTATAGAAACCAAGAGGGCATGAGAGAATGGAGAGACTTTTTTACAATACAAAAAATAATAAAATGAGTCTCATTTCGGCTTCTGCCCTTTAAGATCTTAAAGAAGTCTAAGGGGCAAGAGACAAATACTGTTGCCATATAGCAGCTATAAGAAGGGCTATGAGAGACCCTGAGCACTGTGCCACAAGAGTCACAGTTAAGGATGTTTCACACCATCACAGAAGGCGTCAAGCTAAGAGACGTGTGAAAACGGAAGGCCTGAGAAGAAAGAGTATCACTGAAACCAAGGAAGAAGTTTGAAAAGTAAGATGGTCAACAGAGTGAAATGCTGAAGAAAGGTTAAGTCAAACCAATCAAAAGGAGCCATTAGGAGGTAGGGCTCTATCTTAAAGGGAAAACCTAGCATTTCCCAGGCCCTGGTTCAATTACAGCACCAGAGAGAAAGAAAAAGAAACCCATTAGAAGTTACTTATAACTGCAGAAGATGAAATTTCAGTTAAGTAAAGCAAAAGTTAAGTCAAAGTCAAGAGGCAAAGACCAAGAGTACAAACGGCATTTAATCATTGGAATGTAAAGAGAGGAGAGTGATGTATTTCAGAACTAAAAGCAGGGCTGAGAGGAGTCTTTCAAGAGCAGAATGGATGGACAGGTCCAAATGGGTTTTGAGCTGAAGCAAGAGGTACCACATGGAAAGAAATGAAATGCCAAGAAGGCAGTGAGTAACAGATGGAATAAGGCCACAAAAAATAGGGAAGGGTGGGATCGAGAGTAAAGGCAGCTACATTAACTAATTTTGGAAGAGGGAGATACAGTAAAAGAAGAATGTCATATGAAGGGCACAAAAAAATCTCTAGAAGTTTCCAAACAAGAAGAGAAGCTTCTGAATTTAGTTATGACACAGCCCCATCCTCATTTCTACCAATGAATTTAATCTTGTTGAACAAATTGCATGTTAGATATTGGGTTTGATTTTACAAGTTTTGAAGTAGTACATTACCTTAGACTCACTGAATGGAGATGTATTTCTGAGGTACAAAATACTTTGTTGTTAAGCAATGAAATGTTGTGAACTCATATGAAACTGAAAGTACTTTTAAAGGGTTGTAGGTCTCTTCCTATGATAACAAAATTTCATGAAATTTTAATCATGTAGTTGCTCATGCATATGTTAGTTTTATTTAGCTTGAGTTCATGACCTATAAAAGAATCTATGATGGAAGAGTAAGTTCAATTACCTTACACAAAAGTAGAATCTGAAAATTAACAGGACATTTATGCATTGCTCTTGAGAAAGAAAAACCTGGGTTATGGAGGCAGCAAGCTTGTGCACTCCTTTGGTGCGCTATGCCCGCCACTCCTTTAGCTGTCTTTTAAAATCAGTACAGTGCTGAGGGTGTTAGAATGTCTGCCTGGCATCACGAGGCCCGAGGTTCAATCCCCAACACCACAAAACAAAACTAAAAAACCATTTTAACTATGTAAAGCTGAAATTCTTACTGACCAAACTAATCTCTTTCTCTTCCCAAAGTTTTCTGTGCAAGTTATCCTCTCAGCCCATTTCAAAGAATATAACAAAGTTTATATGTATGTATAAATATATCGCTACTATTCTGTAAAATTTTTCTCAACTTTTCACTTATTGTCTTAGAGACAACTTGTACATTGAAAATTATATACTGTTCCACAATAAGGATGCTCCAGATTATGCAGTCTCACTTTACTGACAAATATTTGTTTGCAGTTTTCTGACACTGTGTTAAGCAATGCTGCAATGAATATCCTTGTGCACAGGAGAATAGTTTTTCTATGTATATAACTTTCCATATAATAAAATTCCCAACTCTGAGTGCCTCATTTCCATAAAGGTTTTCAGCAAAGATACAAAGTGGTGTTTTCCCATTCCCCAACTTATTCTTAAAGCTGGCAACTGATACACTAAATGATAAGTGATAGGTTTTAGTCTTAGAATCAACCTTTTTGTCTTTTTTTGCTTCTCCCCTTTACAGGGACAACTAGACATAACCCGATTTGATCCCAAATCATAAGGCCTCCACATGCAAGGAAGACACAATAAGAGGAAGTCAAAATAACAGGAATGAGCTGTTTCCTTTTTTATTTGTCTCAGTTTCAGGCTGAATAAATGCAGTGAAATGTTTTACTGTTGCAATCTTTTTTCTGAAGCTCCTTAACTGTTAGAGAACTGTGTATTCGCTAAGTAAGTACCACCTTCTAAACTGAATCTTCCATTCCTTCCTCAAAAGCATTAAAACAAAATAAAACCCCTAAATGCCAAAAAAGCCCAAGAGGAGATATCAGCTAAATGAGAAATTTGTTATTCTTCTGCTACCTTTGTTCTTATGCCCCTAAACGCCACAATTTATAGTGCAAATAAGGATAGATGATAAACATAGCAAGTAGCTGATACCACAACATTAAAATTTATTTTTCTTGCTTTTTGTTTACTTATACAGGATATAGCTATGGTCCAAGCCCAGGCTCACCTCCATTTATTTCACAATTCTCCTGCCTCAAACTCCTGAATGCTGGTAGCTTAGACAATGATTTTTTTCTTTTTTTTTTGAGACAGGGTCTCGCTTTGTGGTTCAGGCTGGCCCTCAGCTCAGCCTCAAACGCACATCACAATCCTCCTGCCTCTGCCTCCCGAGTGCTGGGATTACAGGCGTGAGCCACCACGCCCGGCACTGTGGTATGTGGTACTGATTGCTGCTGGGTGTGGGTCTCCACACCCAGTATTGTTATGTGGTTACCGGGGAATCGAACCAGGGCCTTTGCGCTTGCAAGACAGGCGCCGGAACCACTGAGCTAACTCCCCGGCCCCCTAGACAATGATTTTTAAGAAGTAGCTGTTAGATAAATTTCAATGTTTCATGAAGGGATGCCAAATAAGAACCCATCCTTTTTATAAATGCCCAATACATTGATGACTCATATATAGCAACAGCCTTTCTTGCTTCTTTTGGCATTTTTCTGCTCAAGTACCCCACCACTAACTGGGCACCAGGGCAGCCCTCTCGGGGTGCTCCTACCATTCGCAGAGAACCAAAGCAAGGGGAAGGGAGGAGAGGCTTTGTGAGAAACACTTCTCAACTTAATACATTTTCCTATGCATCTCTTCTGGAACACTCCCCCTTATATCCTGGAAAATGTTCAACATCACACAGAAAGATGTATCTCTTACCCTCTTTAACATTTTTACTGTATAATCATACCATAATCCACTTAAAGAGAATCCTACTGACACTAAGACTGTTCCTAACATTTTGTTCCTATGAATAATGCTGCAATAAACAAGTCTAAGAACATATACAGCATAAACTTCTAGAAATGGAATTACAGTTTATGCATGTTACAACTGGTGTGTATTATCAAATTCTCCTTAATAGGTTGAAGACAATGATGTGCCAATTTCTCCTCCTACTTATTGGTAAAGTTTATTAAAAAAATCAGGTATTTTACCCCTTATCGTCAGGTCCTAGTTGATTTAGCTGAATACAGTTTACCTGGAAATACTGTTTGGAACTGAAAAATAGACAATCCAACATCTGCACATACAATGGGTGTTAGAACATCGACTTCTCAGGGTTAAAAAGAATTCAACAGGGTTATCCCATGAGGAATCATTTTGAAACCTTTGTCAAGATATACTAAATGCTAGCTCTTAAAAAAAAAAACTGTGGACAGCTCATGATTTCATAGCTTAAAAAATTATTTTGGAATTTTATAAGGAGAACACTTAAATCATTCTTCTACTCTTAGGACATGGGAGATGAAACAGTGGAATCTGGCCACTCTGTACTGAATTTGGAAGTAAAATTAGTGCTTTCAATTAGTGTTTTTCAAATTGTGTCAACTCATTAGTGGCTCACAACTAGCATTTTAAAAAAAATGAAGCAGCTGAGTGTGGGATTCATGCCCATGATCCCAGCACTCTGGGAGGTGAGGCAGGAAGATCCCAATTTAGCCTGAGCAACTTAGAGAGACTCTGTCTCAAAATTTAAACAGTAAAAAAAAGGGTTTTGTGTGTGTGTGATTCACTGGGAAGGCCATCAGTTCAATCTTCAGTGACAATAAAATAAAATAGAAAACACAATAGTACAATAGGATATAATGTACTACAGCACTTATATTTACATAAAATATAAAGTTAATAAGTTTGGAATATTAGTTAATAATGTGTGTATATGTGTCCTAGATTATGGTAAAAAGTAAAATGTATTTCATAAATATATGAGAATTGCTCTTCAAGCTTATGTCATAAATATTTGAAAGATGCCTCTTTAGACTCAGGGATGATAAAGTGTCTCTATTAAAGTCTTATTTTCTTCCTTCAGTTAAGCTCTCTAATCTTTTTATTGGATGGTACAGAAATACAGATTGGTTTTCTACAGACAGTTATTTTAGGAAGGCTGGAAAGGAATATCAGCAGTATTCGGAACAACAACACAGCAAGTTTTGGTTTTGGTGGTGGTACTAGGAATGGAAACCAGGGCCTTCATACTGCGCTAGCCCTCTAGTTTGTTTATCTATTTATATCTGTCTATCTAATCATCTCTTTTGAGACAGGGTCTCATTATGTAATGCAGGCTAACCTCCAACGTGTGGCAATCTTTCTGCCTCAGCTTCCTGAGTACTAGGATTACAAGTGTGCACCCTACCTCTGGCTCTCACCTTGGTTTAGACATTTCTTGGACATAGTACTAAAATTCGTAAGAGAAAAAATGATAAATGAGGGCCATAAAAAAGATATGATTGACAGTGCAATAAACCACAAATATGGCTGGGGATATAGCTCAGTGGTAGAGCACTTAACTAGCCTGCACGAGGTAACAGGGACTCCCCATTCCAAGAAAAAAGAATCTCACAGACCAGCCCGTCAGGCACATCCTGTAATCCCAGCACTTAGGAGGCTCAGGAAGTATGATCCTCAAATCTGAGACCAGTCTGGACTACACGGTGAGACCAGTATGAACTACATAGTGAGACTGTTCATCAAAACAAAACAAACCACAGATAGGAAAAAATATTTACAACACATACATTCAATAAAGGACTTGTGTCCAGATATGTAAGGAACTTTCAAAACTCAGTAATGAGAAACCAATTCAGTTTTTAAAATAGAGGTAAAGGGGGTCAGGAATTTAGCTTAATGACACTCACTGTGCCTGTCTCTCAAGCACAAGGTCCCGAGTTTGATCCCCCATACTGCAAAGCGTGAGGAGGAAGATCTGAACAAATACTTCACCAAAGAAAATGAAGATGAAAAACATATCAAAGATGTTCATTAGTAGCTAATAGGGAAATGAAAATGAGATATTATACACCTACTAGAATGGCTAAAATTAAGGACTGGCCATATCAAGTGTTGGTGGAGACGCAGAGGAAATGGACTCCACTGGATACAAACTGTGGAATGCAAAATCCATAATCACTTGGGAAAAACACACTGGCAGTTTCCTAAAAAGTTACACATACACCTATCATCACACAGACTATTCATTCCTAGGAATTTATCCAAAAGACATAAAACCGTATGTCCATAAAAAGTCTCAGGTATGAATGCTCACAGTAGTATGTGAACACTTCAGTAATAGAAACAAACTATCTATAACACAACAACATGGATGAATCTCAAAATAATGAGGTGGATAAAAGCACTCTAATGAGCCCCATCATAAAGGATACACTCCATTGGTTTCACTTATATCAAATTCTGGAAAGTATAAGCTATTCTCTAGTGACAGAAAGCAGATCAATAACGTGGGAGCAGGGCTGGGAGGAGTAGAGGATTAGGTAAGAGGTACAAGGGAACATGAAGATAATCTGGGGAGAGACAGACCTAATACTTACATTAAAATATAAACCTGTACACAACAGATATACCTGGCTTACCATTTGTCAATTATATCTTAATAAGTTTGCTTAAAAACAACATAGTACATGAAATGAAATAGATAATAAACACAGAAAAATATCAGTTTTGCTAAAAAGGCCTCCACATTACTCCCATATTTCCTGTATTCATTATAAAAGAGGGGAATGTAACAGAACATCTGTTCTGTGCCCCACAGCACACTTTTAGCCTTTGCCAACTGTCTCAAAGTACACACTTGTGGATGACTGAGTGGAGATGCCACTCAAACCATCAATTCCTGAAAGAAAAACAATCTGAAACTCAAGCACTACGAATAACAAAGATAAAAATGAGAAGCAAAACCTCTATGAAGGACAGCACTTTAATGCTAAATGCATGCACTTTGAAAAATATGTTCTAATAATTATAAGTAACAGTAAATAAGCACTGAGTACTTGATTAGTATTTGCTCCCTCTTTCAATCCTCACAAAAACGGTATGATTTTTCAGATAAACTCATGGGGTAAAATAACTTGTCTAAGATTGTAAGACAGCCAGGGCAGAACTCACACTTAAATCGGTTGGGTGTGAAAACTCATGCTCACAGCAGTTGGAGTTAACTTGAGTCTGCACGCCTAGTATCGTATGTGGTTACTGGGGATCAAACCCGGGCCCCTGTGCTTGCAAGACAGGCGCTGCAACAACTGAGCTAAATGCCTGGCCCAGTTGGAGTTAACTGAATGTTCTGTCGGTGCCTAGCAACAAGATGTTCTACAGAGTAGACTCTCTAAAAAGTAGCATTTCATTCAGAAACAAATTCCATAGGATGAATGTGATCATTGTCTATCTAAATTGTACCTACAAACTTAATAAAGAGTAAAAACTGGGATTTTTTTTTTTTTTTTTGAGACAGGGTTTTGCTTTATAATTCATTGCTTTTGCAATTCTAACTCTATATGTAGGAGCCACTTACAAACTATGGGAATTTTATAATATATTCCTAAAGAACCAGTTGTGTAACCTGTTTTTCATTGTACAGGAACAGCCATATAGTCTTTTTCAGAGATACAAGGCTGAAGAATAGATTTTAAAGGAATGAAGAATATAGAAAAAAAGAAAAGAGTAAAGAAAAATGAAAGTAAAACAAAGAGTAAGAACTAATCATGGCTCTTTAGTGTAATGGCCAAAACCTTTCAACCACTCACCATGAGTTAAGAGCTACTAATAAGGGCAGAGCATGGTGGCAAATACCTGTGATCCTAACACTGGGGAAGCTCAGGCAGGGAGACTGAGTTTGAAGCCAGCATGGGCTACACAGAAAAACTTGTCTCACAAATAATGAACGAATGATAAACCAATGTAGGCTACTATGTACGTAAAAGTCCAGTAGGTTTGTTGTTAGACAAAAACAATGAGGCAGCAAAATCTTCATAAATAACAGAACCAGAACAAAAACTCCACAAATAAAATAACATTTCGTTTTAACTTAAAGACTGGGGGCTGGGATATAGTTCAGTAGTACAGCTCTAGAGTAGCACACACACAAGAACTGAGGTTTCATCTGAGGATCTGGTATGTTACTTGTGTGTATTTTTTTTTTCAAAAGGACTGAAACAACTTTCACACCAGCTGCTAAGACTTGATTTAAAGAAGTGTCACTCCAGGTGAAGCTACACCTTTCACTAAACAGAACAGAAGCGAAGCCTCTGATTCTGTACCACCTGCAGATCGCACAGAGCCTAACACGGTTGTGTCTGGTGCAGGGTGGAATACTTCCCTAACTACAGCTCTTGTTCTCTAGCTGCTCTTTTCAACCTGTCAGAAGTTGCCTGAACCAACTGAAACAGGATTCATGCAGAAAAATATATTTAAAGAAAATACGTGCAACAAACACCTACGCCTCTGTTAACATAGAACCAGACGGCAGTGTGATGCAGAGCATGTGATGGCCTTAAAATCTGGCAATTCAGGGGCCGGGGAGTTAGCTCAGTGGTTCTGGCGCCTGTCTTGCAAGCGCAGGGACCCGGGTTCGATTCCCCGGTAACCACATAACAATACTGGGTGTAGAGACCCACACCCAGCAGCAACCAGTACCACATACCACAGTGCCGGGCGTGGTGGCTCACGCCTGTAATCCCAGCACTCGGGAGGCAGAGGCAGGAGGATTGCTGTGATGTGAGTTTGAGGCTGCGCTCAGGGCCAGCCTGAATCACAAAGCGAGACCCTGTCTCAAAAAACAAAAAACAAACAAACAAACAAAAAAAAAATCTGGCAATTCAGAACACTTACCTTGATGTGCTATGGCAGTCTTTTGGAGCAACACACAATGATGGCACTATCATTTTATTTAGACAGTAAATATTTGGGGCTGGGGGTGAAGCTCAGTGGTAGTATGTGTTTAACATGTGCAAAGCCCTAAGGTTCAATTCTCAGCAGCAAAAAGAATAACAACAATATTTATCGATAATCTATATGCCAGGCACTACCCTAGGTACGAAGGATATAATGATTAATAAGATGGACACATAAGCCACTATTGCTTAATATCATTTATAAGGATGAAAAGCAGTGGTTCTACTGGTAAAACTACAAAAGTAAAAAGAAGGTCATTCTCTAATTTTTCCATGACAGTGGCCATCCCTTGTCCCTCATCATGAGAGGATTAAGGCAGACAGTAAGTGTGGGACAGAAGTGAGAATAATGGGCATGGGGGGGTAGAAAAAAAACTCACCTTTCTTAATCCTTCTTGCTTTTCTCTTCATTGAAAGTAAAACAGAGAGTAAGAACTAATCATGGCTCTTGAAATGAGGATATGAAATGCGAATTTGGCTGGGCACAGTGGTATGTGGTTATAATCACAGCTACTCAGGAAGCTGAGGCAGGTGGATCAAAAGTCTGAGGCCATGGGGGCTGGGGAGATAGCTCAGTGGTTCTGGCGCCTGTCTTGCAAGCACAAGGACCCGGGTTCGATCCCCGGTAACCACATACCTATACTGGGTGTGGAGACTCACGCCCAGCATCACCTAGTACCACATACCACAGTGCCGGGCGTGGTGGCTCACGCCTGTAATCCCAGCACTCGGGAGGCAGAGGCAGGAGGATTGCTGTGATGTGAGTTGGAGGCTGAGCTCAGGGCCAGCCTTAATCACAAAGCAAGACCCTGTCTCAAAAAACCTTAAAAAAAAAAAAAAAAAAAAGTTTGAGGCCAGCCTGGACAACTAGGACAGAACTTGTCTCAAAATTATAAAAATAAGAAGGGCTGGCCCAGGGATGCAGCTTCATCTCCTGTTCCAAAAAAGAAAAAAGAATGTGTCTTGGGTTTAAATAGATTTGGACTTCTGGTAATAATAGTATTGGATTATGAGAAATGAAAACAGTTAAACAGTTTTCATGGACTTATAGACAGAAGTAAAGAAATGCCAAGAGTGATAAAAGGAAAGGTGTGAATATGGCAGAAATGAAATCACTAGCTGGAGTGAATACTGATATGTGCCCATGTTGGCAGGGGAGTCATTAAAAAAATAAGCACCCTTGAAGACACCCTAGAGACAGCTACACAAAGGCCTGGCAACCAGCGACTGATTGCTCCTTGGATACAAGATCCACACTGACAAGATATAAATGAATGGAAAGCAAAAAATGAATACTGCATTGTGTTATATGCAAACACTTGTTATTAATCATATACTCTTATGATAGACAAGGAAGCTTTGTTCTATTAGACTTCATGGCATGATAGGCAAAAACTTAATGTCATGATAGGCAATGAACTTTAATATATGGAATTAGGCATCTGTTAAAGGCATAAAAACATATGACATCCAGGGAAACCAAGAGTTTCCCTCCAAGGAAACTAGACTATCCCTTCAGAAGAGAACTACTTCATATGTTCTGGAGAAATGAAATCCACCAATGTAGAGATTACTTACCCCATAATACAAAGCTTTAAGGAAAAATAAGAGTAGTAGATTTTTAGTGATTAATTACCTTGAGGCATAGCTAGTTAGAAATGTCAATTTTTTTCAGTTAGACTTAAAAGACATTAGTTAATGCTACACTGAACAATTACAGAAATAATGGTTTGCATTTTATTTTTAATCACAATTATAATCTGAGTAATCCAAGACAAGACGACCCAGTTACTGTCTGTCTATAGGCACACGTTTCAATGTGGAGAAAGAAAACGAGACATAAAGATACAGCTTTTGTATAAAGTCTTGAATTGTGATTGTTGATTACTTCAGGTTTTCTAAACCCTCAAGCATGGCACAAGAGAACAATCTTTGATGCTGTTAAAAAACCTTCAGTGAAGCGGCTTCATATGAACATGACATATTAACAGAAATGCCCCTTTTATTCAACAAACAGCTAAGATAATTTTGAAGTTTAAGAAACATTTTTGGGGGATGAAATTTAACATGTATATCAAAATACCTCTCCTTAAGTCAGGTGTAGTGCCTCAATAACCCCAACACTCTGGGAGGCTCAGAAAGGAAGACTACAAGTTTAAGTCCAATCGATGCAATTTAGGGAGACTTTGTTCAGAAGTTTTAAAAATTTGAAAAGGGGACAGGGGATGCAAAGGCCCTGGGTTCAATCCTCAGTACCACAGCAAGAAAACAGAAAATCTCCTGAATCCTGCTTCTCAGAAGGTTGAAGGAGGAGGACAGAGCACTCAGAGCTGGCCTGGGATACAGTGAGATGCTATCTTGACAAAAACTAGAAAACAAAACCTACAGACCTGGTACAAAATCTCCTACAGACTTAGCTGGACATGGTGGTGCATTCCTGTAATCTAGGCAATCTGGGAGACTGAAGGCCCAATTTGGGCAAGTTAGTGAAACACTGTCTCAAAAAAGGGCAGTGGATATACATAGCTTAGTGCAATGATGGTGAACATTTTAGAGACTGGGTACTCAAACTGGAACTTAGAACCTACTACATACTGCAAAGTGCCAACACTGTTATTAAACGTGAACACTGAGAAGGTTTTAGTTTAGAAAAGACAACTTATTCAGTCTCAGCTTCTGGGGTGACATAGGACACATGCCAACAGAGAGGGCTCTGGGTGTCCGCTGCAGCACGCATACCACGGGTTTGCCAGCATTGGCTTTGTGTGAAGGCCCCGAGTTTAAGCCCCAGTACTACAAAACAAACAAACAAACACATGAACAAACAAAGCCTTAGATCTTTACTCAGTTGTACTTTACAGGACTAATTTTTCTTTGCAATGCTCTACCCTCATGATCTCTGGCCATTTCCTCTGCCTTTTAGAGAGTGAACCTCTCTACTCCTCACACATCTGATTACTCCAGTAATCACAGCTTCCCCTAACTTCTCCTCCATGCAAATATGCTCTCAAGACTGAAGGGGAAAGTCCTTTGAAATGGTAAAGAACTCATGACCCTTGAAAGCGGGAATGCCCCCTTGTAACTTTTTTTATAGACTTTACAGATTCTCATGTACCTCTTATGCTCACTAATATAGTACCTCTCTTGACCCTTCTTCAACTAGCTGAGGTGAAATCTGAGAAAAGACAATATTTGGTGGGAATATAGGAAAAAATTTGCTTTTAAACTGTTTACTTTCATAGAGAATAACTAGCAGCGGCATCATGTTTATACTTTATAGAGTAAAATAGACAAATGCAACCACACACAACTAATTTAACACATGTCAAACACTTAACTAAAAGGAAGAATCTTTAGTCTAGGGTCCAAGGAATCCATAGATGTCTCCATGGGTCCTTGATCTCCCACAGAAGAATATCCTGAATTTTGGCATACAAATATATATTTTTTCTTATCGAGTCTTCAAAGGGGTCAGTATTCATAAACAGCGGAACCACAGTAAAACAATGGTCAGTCAAGATCTAAAAACCAGATACAGAAACTAACGGAACGATTTTGAGGGCAGAGGGGCTCTACTGCTCCCCCTAAACCCTCACCACAGAGGTTCTACCTATATAACAAGTATCTGTTTCAATGAAGACTATAGCAATATCCCAGTTAAATAAGTCATCTTTTCTTTTAACGTACCTTTAAAGCTTCTATAACAAGGTCCCTTGCTTCAAGCTCTCCTTCCAGAATACTGAACAGGGTCAGAAGTTCGGGCTTGCTGAGTTTTTCCAGATTCATCCTGAAAAGCTGTGACAAATACAATAATCAGGCGATCTACAGAAGACAGTTAATTCTATATAATTAATAAAAAGAGAGAAGAGTGTGCTATAATCACAATATAATATGTTTTAAGATAGGAAATGGTCAAAATAGAACATAAGAACTTTATGATGTTAACCAAAAACTGAGCAGTGATTAAAAAACAAAATTGACTTTGAATTACTAATTTTGTTAGAAAGATCAATTTTTCATCATCTTTCTTTTAAGTATTATTTACAAACAAATAATTTAAGTCTCAAAATAAAAACTAATTTTGTTCACTAGAAATTCAAACAGAATTGTTATAGTGAACCGTACTTCACTGGAAAATAACTAGACCAGGAAAAGATCTCTCATTTTCAGATAAACAAGTTCCAAAACTACAGATGCAAGTTTTTGACATTCTTCTTCAATTAGCCGATGTGAAATTTGAGAAAAGACAGTATTTGGTGGGAATATAGGAAAAATTTTGCTTTTAAACTGTCCACTTTCATAAGGAATAACTACCAGCAGAACCATGTTTATATTTTATAGAGTAAAAGAGACAAATGCAACCATACACAACTAATGACTTCTTAAACATTGCTTCAGCTGGGTATGGTTGGCTCATGTCTGTGGCAGGACTACTGACTAAGGACAGTGACCTGAATCACAATAAAAACTTTTTAAAAATTCACATTTCTTTGACAGTCTGCATCTTTTGAAATAGGTTGAAAGGCAAACTGCATGGCACAACCTCAATCCTTTCCAGAAGATATTTCTTACAAAATACTCACATGCAGAAATTAGTGTGCTATAAAATCTTTGAAGGGTCTGACCAGTGTGTAGTGTGAGATACTTTATAGTTTCAAAGGCAGAGCTAATTCCATCTTTCTTCCCATTTTTTACTTTCAAATTGTCTCTCCCATAATTTTCTCTAAAGTAAATCACAACAGGACTAGGTCACACACGCTCCAGTAATCATCTTCACTCTTATTAATCGAAAGGGCACGAGAGTCATCAACTCATAAAGCCACTGCCTTTACGTGAAGGAGAATATGTATACGACATGTACTTCAATGTGTTATGACACTCTGTTCCAGGACATGCTGTACACATCTTTTACAACACAGTAAAATATCCTTAATGTATGCCCAGTTCTAAGTGCTAACTTTTTACTTTTGAATTAGAGACTGGTCTCACAACAGTCATTGTAAAAATAAAAACTGAAAAAAAAAATCCAAACAAAACCCCTCCGCAAACCTAATAGAATGACAATTATTATACAATGGTATGCTGGAAGAACATGAGGCTTTCCATGACTTGCATCTTCCTGTGTGACAAGGCAGTTCCCTTTTGCAACCATAATTAGGGAAGATGGAGGGGCTTAGAAATTTTACCCAGTGCCATTTCAAGGACTAACTTCTGTTTCCCAGTTTTCCATCTTTTGCTGATATGTAACTCATAAGGCCCTGTGAAGACTGAGTTGGTAAGTGTAAACATCTTATCAAGTTTCCGATACTACTGCCTAATTAATGGTTTGATTACTAGTAATTATTATCTATTTCATTTTCCAAAAGAATTCTAAGAAAAGTATTACCCAAATGGCAGGCTGCCAAAATCACTGACCTCAGAAATGCTTTCAGTGGCCCCTTTTGTAGCTGAGAACCACACATGAAGAACGCTGATAGCACCCTGGGGTGCAGAGTGAGGAGGAACTTAAAACACCAGTTGACTTAACTGGTTTCTTAAAAGAGCTCCCCCTGCCACCACTTTGCTATGGTTTCATGTTTTTACCTCCATCAGATCATAAGGTAGAAGAAACAGCCTGTCATCTAAAGTTCTCCCTCTCCCCTTCCATGATGTTAAGTAAAACAATGGTCACATGGTAAAGGAACCCCATAAATACCAACTACAACAGAGTGTATCAACTGACAGTACAAGCACCAAGAAACAGCGTTAAAAATGACACTGTTCACATGTATTGCTCTCTTTTCTTCAATATCTTAAGAATTCTTAAAGTCCCAAAATTATGGTTTAAAGAAATAATGTGGAGAGAAGAGAAAAACAATTGACTGAGAGTGAGGGATGTGCATTTTAGTCTTAGCTTTGCCAATGAACAGCTATAGGGCCTTGAGGAAGGAAAATTACTCATTTGTTCTGGCCCTGTATTTCCTAGTAGGTGAAATAAAACAAAGAGACAATCTCCCAAGTCCTTTTTTTGGATCCACTCTTAAGGTTCTAGGTCATAATCAAGTATTTTTAGAGAAAACAATGAAATAGGAGGTTAACACACACATCTCTGTTTTTAATCTTCTATGATATATATTCTCATAAAATAATACAAATAACATAATTTTTTAGTCACTTTAATTATAAATAAAACAGTCCAGCCTAGGCAAAACGAAAAAAAAAAAAAGTATTCTTTGCTAATGACATAATGCACAATATTGTTATTTGTTATCTTCACGTTTGTAAACCAATTCTATACACAAGTTTTCATGTCTAGAACATTTAACTGATATACACCAAGTTATTTAGCTTAGTGTTTACATGAAGTGACTGTAATGAACACACTATTCAGGAGGGAAAACCACAGCTGTGTATCTCAAGAACCACCATACTGCTTTAGGATGGCAGTGGTAACTTCTGCGGTGGGGATGAAGGTGATACTGACCTGGTAATTGGAAGATCACACTTTAGTCCTCAAGTATAAACTCAAGGTTTCCTTCAGTAGTGGAAATTTGCAGAAACTGACAAATATATTTAAAATGCCATCAGCATGGTGGTAAAGTGTCCGATGCTGCAAAATAACAAAAAATTTATTGTCTATGTGTGACCATTAATCCAGGTGTCAATTTTGTTGGAGCAAGAAATGCCCAGCAGATTAGCAAAGCAAAGCATGCTCCTGGCTGTGTGTGGGTGGATCACACACACGAACCTAAGTACTACACGTGGTCCTTCTTCATTCCTCTCTGGCACTGTTCCCCCGCTCTGCTTTCTGGCTGTCATGAATCAAGCTGCTTTCTACTAGGATATTTCTACCTGGGAGCCAGCAGGCCACGACTGGATGCCCTGAACCATGAGCCAAATTAAAACTCTCCTCTTTTAAGTTATTGGTGTTGGGTTCTATGTCCCAGTGACTGGAAAGCTGACTAATATACCATGTGACTATCATAACTAAGGAAGCCTGAAAGCTGTGGGTGGATAAGAAAGAAAAACCAGCTAGTTCTTCAAGTTGAAGCTTTGTATATGAAAAACAGAGGAATCTGACTTCCTTTTACAAGTGTAATTATGGAAAGTAGGGGGCTTTTTAACTTTAAGATGTGCAATGCCATTTCAAAAACTCCTGAATGTCACTAGAAACCTTCTCTCCCTGGATTGATAAAACTGTATTTCCTTTAATCATTATGTATGCACAACGCATTCAATCTGTCAAATTCATGGAAGAAAAACTCTTATTTCACCAAACAAACCAACCTGTGACCATCTCTATTTGTCTATGGGACGAACTCTGTATGTTCAGCTTCTGCATTTTCCCATTTATGTCCAAATACTACACGCTGAATTTACCAGGGATTTAGTTCAAGTGATAGTGTGTCTACCCTGGAAGCACAAGGGCCCAAGTTCGACCCCTGGTACCGCCAAAAACAAAAAGCTGAATTATATGGAAATTTTGTTTCTAATTTTTTTTCTCTTTTGAGACAAGGTCTCACTATGTATTCCAGGCTGGCCTCAAATCATCCTGATGCTCCTGCTTCAGTCTCCTGAGTATGAAGGAAAGTTGTGCAGCATCAGCCCCAATTTGTTTTCCTGTTTTAAACTCAGCAATTAGAGAGGTGGGGTGTTTAAGGGTATAGCTGAAGGATGCAGCATTTGCATGTGTGAGGCCTTGGTTTCAATTTTTAGCAATTCTCCTCCTTCAAGAAAAGAGAGGCTTTACATTTATTAGATAAGACATAACTTTTATTTGGCTTCTTAGACACCAAGTCTGCAAAACTTATTTGAGTTGCTCAAACCTAACAGATAGGGACTGTGTTAATATTTATTTAGAGAAAAAAAAAACAGCAGTAAATTCTTGACTGTTTCATTCAATTAAGAACCAGTCACTAAACTGTGAATCAGTATAACCTAGGGGACAAAGAATAGGTTGGTTGCACAGTCAAAAATACAGGCACAGCGGACATCTAAACAAATGCTTTTTTGTTTTCCTTTTGCAGTGCTGGATATTAAACCCAGCAGGCAAACCGCTGGTTAAGCTATTCCAGCAATTTCTGTCCAATATATGGGCAGAATTATGTGGTCCCAGGATTTGGGAAAAGGCTGTTTCTAACCCCACATTCATTATCAGAAATATGACTGCTAGATTTCTGGCATGCCACATTATAGTCTACAGATTCACTCCCTACTTATTTTCTAAATGAGCTGTTACTTGTCATTGTCATCATCCATTAAATGACTTTGAAAGACAAGATCATTTCAAACAGATGCTCCACTCATTCCTTCCATTAAAATATCTTCAAGACCCAACTTTCCTTAGCTTACACACACATATTTCTAAGGAATGCCACAGCCTATAAACTTGAAATAAAAACCATTTGTGAACAAGTTGTTTGGATACATTATCATACTCTGTGGTCCAGCCAGCTGTAATCAATATGAAGCTTTATTTTTCTCAATTAAAAAACCATACAAGGGCTGGGGAGTTAGCTCAGCGGTTCCGGTGCCTGTCTTGAAAGCGCAAGGGCCCGGGTTCGATTCCCCAGTATCCACATACAATACTGGATGTGGAGACTCATGCCCAGCAGCAACCAGTACCACATACCACAGTGCCGGGCGTGGTGGCTCACGCCTGTAATCCCAGCACTCGGGAGGCAGAGGCAGGAGGATTGCTGTGATGTGAGTTTGAGGCTGAGCTCAGGGCCAGCCTGAACCACAAAGTGAGACCCTGTCTCAAAAAAACCTAAAAAAAAAAAAAAACCATACAAATCTATAAAATAAAAAAGGATATGGTTGTACGTATTTTAGTACCCTGGAAAAATAAGCCCACCTGAAACTAAATATGAGCCAGGTGTGGTGGTACATTCCTGTAATCCCAACACTGTGGGAGGCTGATGAGGACTACCTGGGCAATTTAGCGGCTTAGGAAGACATTCTCTTGAAAACAAAAGGTAAAAAACAGGGTTGTGGCTATAACTCAGTGCAACGGCCTCGAGTTCAATGCCCTCAGTACTGATAAGTAAACAAATAAGGTTAAATATCAAACATTTTTATGTTATTAATGAGTGACTTAAAATGAGCTAGCTTAGCATACCATCTAGACTACTCACAGACTACTTCTTTCCAAATTCAAGCCAAGAGAGGAAGAGGACAGGAGTTTTCTACATGAACATTCAGATGCCAAGTGCCAGAAGAGTTACAAGTATCAAGAAGGGTGTGTCCAAAGCATACACACTGTACCTTTTTAACTGCAGCCATGATTTTTTGCTTAGGAAATATGTTGTTGTGGCTTGGACTGTGCTCATTTCACTCTGAACTTTTCCCATCTCTACATTATGCCCACTCCTGGTTCTGGGTGTGCACCCCCCTCCTACCAGGGATCAAACTCAGGACTTTGTGCTTTGGAGTGTGGTGCCACTGAACTAAATCTCCAGCCCTTGCTTCCTCCTTACTGAAGAAGTCCCAGCTTCTGCTTTGTGACTCTGAACTAATTCTATAGGATAGTAGGAATTGTTAATCTTTTACCACATAGAGATTGACTGGCAGAAAAAGAAATACAGCCTCTATAGCTATGCAAGTAATAGGCAGGGCAGTGCAGAGCAGGGTGGAGTACAAGCAAAATGTTTGTCTGTCTAGTATCTGGGCGTAACTATAGTACCTGTGTGGAACTGAAAGTTTTCTTTTATTCTAAGAGGTAAGTGATATAAGACAAAAAAGTTGGAAAACAACATTTTTAGAGGCATCTGAAATTCCTGAGAGAAAAAAAACCTTAAAAACAATAGCACTACTCAGATGTATTTTTAAAATATCAGCCCAGCATGGTGGTACATGCCTGTAATCCCAGCTGCTTGGGAGGCCTGAGTAGGAAAATCTCAAGTTCTAGAAGAACTAAGGCAACTTAGCCAGACTGTCTCAGAAGAAGAAGGCTGGGTATGTAGCTCAAGGCTGTGGATGCAGCTCAGAACAAAGGGCCTGAGGTTCAATTCCAGGTATCAGGGCAAACAAAAAAAAAAAAAAAAAAAAAAAAAAAAAAAAAAAAAAGGCAGTTTATATTTAGGGCTATCACTAATAGTCAAAAACATACTGTTATTTTTTAAAATATTCAGGCCATTTAATATATTTTAAGTATTTGTAATCAGATTTGCACAGAGATGTAAGGCAAACTGACTCAAATGCTCACATATATGTTTATATACATATATATTTATAAATATATATATGTATGTAAGCAAAACCAAAATATGAACAATTAATTCTTAAAACTCAAAGAGCTAAGACTGATGTATCAAATTGGTGTTTCTGACAGCTTTCCATTAGATAATGTACTTCTTTAAAAACCTAGTTATACACAAAGTAATAATAATAATACAGGAGGGAGTCAATGGGAGGGAGAAGAGAAGCAAAAAGGATTAAGATGCAGCCTGTACATGTACCAATTCCCCACAATGAATGTATCTATTATATGCAGCAAACATATACTAATAAAAAATGAAAAAACTCATAACATTTATAAATACTAAATCTAGATATAGTCAAAAACATATTGTTATTTAAAAAAATGTATCCAAAGAATCTGTTATCAGGAGGTGGAAGATGTTGAGTATTACTTTGATCATCTCAAAAGAATTAAGATTCTTCACCCTCTGGCACTTTTGGTTTTAGCAGTTATTTATACATATGGGTAAGAGTGACAAATTCTAAATGATCCTTCTCATTCCTCTTTTGGTATTTTAGCATTAGGCTAGGGAAGTAAAACATGTCAACACACCAATATGAAAATACTTTTTGCCAGGAGTGGTGGTGCACATTAGTAAATGCCAAGGTACTCATCAGCATGAGATGGGAGGATAGCAAGTTCCAGGCCAGGCTGGGCAACTTAGTAAAACCCTGTATCGGAATTAAAAAAAAAAAAAAAAAAGGGCTGGAGACCCTGCCAAACCTGATCAAGAAAGCACATTCTCTACACATTTATTTTAAAAGGCTGCTTTTGCTATTATTATTTATAAAACTCCTACAATCAAGGTACAAAAACCAATGTCATTTTATGGAGTTCTATAACACTAAGCAATATAAAATGTTATCAATACTTCAAATCAAACTTCTCTCAAGTGAAGGAAAAAGATACTGCTAGAGGGAGTTGTGTCCCTCCACACCCCCACCATTTGCATACTGAAAACCTAATTCTGGGTACCTCAGAATGTGACTGCATCTGGAGACTGGGCTCCAAAGAGGTTATTAAATTAAAAGGATGTCATCACAGTTGTCCCTAACACAGTATTATTATAAAAGGAAATTTAGATAGTGACAGGTCTCATAAAAAAATGAAGACTGGTTAGGATTTAGCTCAGTAGTACTGTGGATACCTTGGAAGCACAAGAGCCCAAGTCTGATCCTTGGTACCACCCCCTCTCCCCACACAAGAAGATATAGGGAGAAGACAGACTTGTTTTTATGAGCTCAGGGGAGATACCTCAAGAAACCAACAAACCTGCCAACATTTTGGCTTTAACTTTCCAGCCTTAAGAATTATGAGGAGATAAATTTGTTATTTAGGTCACTAGTCTGCAGTACTTTAGCACAAACAAAACAATACAAATTGCTAATATACTACTTTTAAAGACTATTAATACTGTGGTGTGGGGGCGGGGGCAGTGATGGCGCATGCCTATAATCCCAGGACTCAGGGAGCTAAGGCAGGAGAATCACAAGTTTGGGTCTAGTTTTGGCTGTGTACGGTGAGTTTGAGGCAAGTCTCAAATACATGTAAGACCGTGTTTTCAAAAAATCCGCCCCCAAAACAGAGTATGATGTCATACTATTTTCCAGAATGCACTGCTTTGTTTTATCAGTCTGCTTTTTCTAGTCACACTGTAAGAAGCACTATGTGAAACAGTGGTTTAGGAGATTATTTTCAGAGATTATAAATTTCAGGATCCTTTGGGGAAGGATGCTTTTGAGTCATCCTAAAGTACAATATGACTAGTCCCTTACTAAGAAACTGCAATGTACCAAGGGGTTAAGATGCTTATTTACTCAATACCATAAAGACAGACTTTGATATAGATCTCAAGAGACAAGCTCTGTAGTTAAGCTAATACTTCTCAAGGTCAATATTTACAATCCAGTAAGTCCCTGACTTCTAAAAGAGTTCTGTTCAAGGAGAACCTTCAAAGTCAGATTGGTTTGTAGGTCCAACCAAGTGGTCTTTGACACAAATATACAACGTATATTGCTTTTTTTGGTACCAGGAAATGAATTCACAAGCTTGTGCTTGCCAGGCAGGCATGGGCACCACTAAGCTAAATCCTTAGCCTGGCAATATATATTGTTTTACGCTTCCTAGTACACCCCCCCCATCACCACAGCTCTTCCTCTGGTTCTGCACAACCTGGGCTGATTGAGACTGTCTTACTGTGCACGACAGCGCTCTACAGTGAGCACACAGCACAACTGTGACAGTGTCCAGCATACACACGAGCTACTTCCATGATCTGTCTGCATTTACTAATGTGAGGTCCATTTGTATTTGCAAAAGTTTGCAACTTGAATATTCATAAGTCAGAGTCTTATTGTACAGTAGTATTCTACTTAAATCCAAATATATATAGTACACAGTACTCTATTGAAGGTTGATCCTAAGATGCCAGACTCTCTGGAGTTAGGCTTACTATAGAAGTGACAGTGATTAACATTAATCGCCACCTCCTGAGTTCTATAGAACAGCTTTCTAAGAATTCAATCAATGGTAATAATAAAAAGATAAGCACTTACCGAGCTATTAATTTTAGTGGACAGTATTCTAAGTGTTTGACACAAACAACTTAGAAGATAGATACCATTACCATCAACAAATTTATCATCATTATCATCCTCACTTAACAGATGGAAAAACTGAGGTATAGAGGCTAACTAAAGACTCATAGCTAGTACATGGCAGAATGGAAACAGAAGCCAGGTAATTTGAGTCCAAAGGCTTACCTAGTAAGGGCTGTTACGTGGTTACCACTGTTAACATCTAATTTCATTTTACCAGCATTAGGAATGGTGTCGTAGGATAATCTCACCTAAAAGATGATTTTCAAAGTTGGAAGGGAAATTAGAAATAATCTAATTCAGCACTCTCATTTTACAGGTGAGAACTGAGTATGTCAACACAGTTAGAGGTCTAGCACTCATATTTTTAAGATCCAGTTTGGCCTACTTTCTGGGGCATATGACAGTCATCTTGTAGTCTTAAGATTCATGACCATCTGTGTCTGCAAGCATCTGTCTCTTTCTCTCACCATCTCATATTTGGCCAGTAAAATTCTATGTTACTGAAAAAAGGAGACACCCATTCAAATATCTCTCCCTTTCTGAGGATATTAATGCAAAGCTATTAAATAACACAAAGCTATTAAAAACAGGTCTGTCTGCCTGGCTACTCGTTTACACCCTTTCAAGAATTCTCAATCAGATAAGACCAAACCAGAAAACTCACATTACTCAAGCTACTGAAATAGACATAATGAAATGAATAATGGTTTTATATTAATAACTTCATTGAAAATTTAAAGAAAGATACTTCAACATCAAAATATTAGTAGTTTTAACAATTTTGATATTACTTTGATTTATTTTAATAAAATTATGATATCAAATAAATTTGTCCACATCATCTATTTGTCCCCTAAGGTTTTGCTCTTCTGAAATAAGGCTGCCACAATAAAGGAACAGTAAAATGCAGACTGATTTTATTTCTTATTTATTTTTGTTGTTGTTGTTGTTTTGTTTTTTTTGAGACAGGGTCTCGCTTTGTAGTTCAGGCTGGCCCTGAGCTCAGCCTCCAACTCACATCACAGCAATCCTCCTGCCTCTGCCTCCCAAGTGCTGGCTGGGATTACAGGCGTGAGCTACCACACTTGGCCCTGTGGTATGTGATACTGATTGCTGCTGGGTGTGAGTGTCCACACCCAGTATTGTATATGGTTAACTGGGGATCGAACCCAGGTCCTTGTGCTTGCAAGACAGGTGCTGGAACCACTGAGCTAAATCCCCGGCCCCAGACTGATTTTATTTTTAGTAAAATGATTTACAGGTGCTAATTCTGCAGGTAGCATGGAGTACAGAAACCCTTCAAATGTAAATGTAAGATGAAATCACTGACTCTAGCCGAGTTCTAAACTAGAAAGAAATTCCAGAGAACATAGTGTAGAAAATTAAACACAGGGTCAGGGATTTAGCTCAGTGGTGCCACACCTGCCTGGCAAGTACAAGGTCCTCAGCTGGATTCTCAATACAAAAAAAAAAAAAGGAAAGGAAAGAAAATTAAGTAAAGTATCTATATTTTAGCCATGTTCATGCTGACTCTCCCTGAACTTCACATGAGCCTCTAACAGAACTATACCTGGTGATGCTATTTTGTAGATACTGTAACTTTAAAAAAAAAAAAAGTTTAACCAGCTGAATGCTGTCAACAACCAACCCACCAGTTACTTTCGCTTGCAGTGCTTTTCAGGGACAATAGTTCTCCTGGAAGATGGTGTGTTGTAGTTGAAAAAGCACGGATTTTGGAGCCCAACAGAGCTGGGTTTACATCTTGGTCTTCACAGTTCTTTTATCCATTTAACCTTTGAACTTTAGGACACCTTAGTAGAAAGAACCTTTAGTTCTTCATCTACACAGTGGTGAAAATCCATACCCTAAAATAGGAGTTACACAGTTTAAATGAATTAGTGACTGGCCAGTTCTCTCACGTCTCATCCTTGAAGAGCATCATTTGACTTTATCTGGAAAGATAAAGAAGTTTTTCCTTTTCCAAATGGAATATCACTGTTTATCATTCATATATTTAATTTACACATCAAAACATATTATTCCTTCTGATATTCAAAGAGGAGGAGATGGCCTGGGCAGAAAAAGAGCTTAGGGAAATGTTCAACACATATCCCAGGCAATGATGTCACTATTTGAGAAAAAGACTTTTTTTTGGCCTTTACTTCTACTAACTTTTTATAGATTTAATCAAGTTAAAGTTTGTAATGACAAGCGGGTTTTGTAAAGACATCACAGCTTTTTTTTTTTAACATTAAATTAAAAGCATAATGTATAAGTATCTACATTTGGAACTCACTATCATATTCTAGGTCATCAATTCATCAATTTACATCTTTGTTTTCTGCCACAAAGGAATCTGAACTTCTCTGAACAATGACTACATTTATTCAACTTGATTAAACTTAGCATCTAGCAGTCTTTAGTTCAAAGGGATCGGAAAGAATGTACAGACCACAACTGGACTTTATCTTGAAGGAAATAAACAGCTACCATTTTTTAACCAGTTAATGATCATAATGAAAGTGTAGTTTTAGAAGGTCTAAGCCCTACAGTATGTAGCTGACTTGACTGAAGAGAAATTAAGAACAATTGTTAGAAAATGTAATAGTATGCTTATAAAAGTTTTAAAAAGTGTGTGTGGACTGGATAGTGGTGATAAGAATGAAACTGATTCTAGAAACATTATAAAGAAGGAATTCACTTATAGTAACTTGGTAATTAATTCCACTTGGGGAGGTAAAGAGGGGAAAAGGGGAAATAATCCCAGATTTGCTGAGGTTTTAGGACTGGGTGACTAGACTGATGCCATTAACAGAAATAGGGATGTTAGAAAAGGAACTGGCTTTAGGGGGAACTGATGACTGTGATGTGAGACATGCTGAATGAGAAGTAATTAGATCCCTAAAAAGAACACGTTGGGAGCCAGCTAGTGGGGGGAGGGCCAAGGGCTTGGAAGTGAAGAAGGCTTTGGAGATGTAGCCTTTTAATAAATACTTTTCCTGTGTCCTTCATTTAAAGACAACAGACAACAGGAAGAAGTAGGTATGTAGAACCAGACCAGATCATGTTCGTACCCTCAAATATTGAGTCAGCTAAAATTAATTCTGTTGTTATTCCTATAGAAGCTGCTAAGAGACCAACCCCATCCTTCAACAAAAACACTCAATGCTTCTTTTTTCCCTACCACTTACCTGTTAGTTATCTTTCATCCTTCTCTGCTTTATAACTTGCAATTCTTCTGTTAAAACGATTCACCCTGCTTTTCTCTGCTGATCTTTCTCAGCTCTCGCCTTTCTATGCTAGTAACCCTCGCCCCAGCACACTTCAACCCAGACTTTCCTAGGCAGCTCTGCACAAAAGATCCGGATACAGATGCTCCCGAGGTTCAGGTTCAGGTGGTAGTGGTTTTTGTCTAATTCCATCATCCTGTGCTTATTTTCCTTTCTAGTTTCTTTTAAACTCAATAGCAATTAAGGAATATATTCTTTGTAGCCCTAAATGTCAGAAAAGATTTATTCAACAGTAAAGGACACTTTCAGATAGAAAGTTTTGGCTTTGAAACTGAAACTATAGTTGGGAAATAGTTGGAAAGTAGGAACTATATCATTGCACTCTTTACTTCAAATCCTTGCTTGTGGTCCTGTTTTCAACTCACCGTCCCCTGCCTGCAGTCTCACCCTCCCCTACACTTAACTTCCCTATCCCTATTTTATTCTCATTGAATGGAAGATGATCTTCAAAAATAAGGGAAAAATCGTTTTAAGTCAATATTACCATCAAAAAGTCTATCTTATAGAGGATTCACACACACACACACACACACACACACACACACACACACACACACACACTTTGTACTGTAACCACAGTACCCTTAAGACCATTTATATGATATTTAGGGTAGTGGCACTTAAGAGAGCAGGGCTTGGAGTTGGAGCAACTGAAAATTCACAAAGATAACAGCTGACTCAGTGGTCTATTTGCCTGCCTTCCTGCCTGTCTTCCTTTCTTTCCTTCCTTCCTTGTTGTGCAGGGGACTGAACCCAAGGTCTTCACATTGAGCTTTATGATCCCACACTTTTTATTTTTCCTGTTTTGAGAAAGGGTCTCACTAAATTGCCCAGGCTGGGCTCCAACTTGCAGTCTTCCTGCTTCAGCTGCCCAGGGTGCTGAGATTATGGCATGCACTACCACTACTGGCTCGCTGCTTGTCTTTTTCCTAAGGCCAAAGAATTCCAGAAAGATAATTTGCATGACAAAATTACTAAACAAACATACTTCAAGAGACAGACACTCTCCTAAAAATTCCTGGCTTGGATAGCTGACATCCTGATATGTATGAACCTTGTTTCCCTCTGGTAGGAATCATAGTCACACAAAGATGGACTTAAAACCAATCAATACCTATAATTAGACACTTTCTACTTCTATAGTTATACATTATTTACATCTGATAAAATGTTAAAGGAGTAATAGAATATTTAGTATTAGTATTATTATTATTATTTTTAGTTTTTTGAGACAAGGTCTCACTCTGTAGTTCAGGCTGGTCCTGAACTCAGCCTGGAATTCAGCAGTCCTCCTGCCTCTGCCTCCTGGGTGCTAGGATTATGCCCAGCACTGTGATATGTGGTACTGAGTGATTGCTGGTGGGTGTGAGTCACTACACCCAGCACTGTTGTACGTGGTTACCAGAGATTAAACCTGGGACCTTGCGTGTGCAAGGCAGGCACTAGAACCACTGAGCTAAATCCCCAGCCAAATATTAATTTCTTAATTCACATGTAAGTACTAATAGTACCAATGATGATAATTTATCTATCAATTATTGGGTGCTTGGGCTGGAGATTTAGCTCAGTGATTCTGGTGCCTGCCTCACAAGCACAAATGCCTGAGTTTGATTAGTGGTACCCTCCCCAAATATTGAGTGCTTCCTATATGCATGTACTCATTTTGTATTATACACACATACTAGTTCATGTAAACTGTAAAAACAAAGTAAAACCTCTAATTTCTGGAAATTGAGGTATAGTGAAAAATAGAAAAACTATTCTCAGCCTAGAGTTACACTGTTAAACAGTAGCAGAGTTGAGATTTGAACTTGGTTTTCCTTAACATCTATACTGTAAATACACAACAGCTTCACAAGAAAAAAATATTTCTCACTGAAACACTTTGAATTAAATCTAGGAACACTTGATTTCTAGTTATTACCTGAAAACATTCAGGCTTTAAAGATGGCCTTTTTAAAAACTAGCAGCGCATAATTACCTTCACCATGGGGAGCTGATACATGTATATACACATCTTATTTCTTTTTTATCCCTTCCGATTCCTTCTCCTCCTCCCTCCCTTTCTTAGTCCCTTTTCCTTTTACCCACCGATTGACAAGCCACTGGAGTCAAACCCCACAGATCTGACAAACCTTCTTTAGAAATTAACCTCTACTTATCTGCTGCCACTGAACACCAGTTCAATTCCAACCAGTATGAACACCATTTTGCTCCATTCAGAAGAGATATAAATTCAAATCTTGTTTTGCAAATTAAATGGTAGTGCTGGAAATATGATTCTGACAAGACACAAATCTATAGCTGACTGAGGGTAATATGCTCAGCTTAATCAATCTGAATGATTACTATGAGGGACTCAACACTGTTCTGTTCTCCAATTAAAATACGTAGTGCTAGTCTGGAAGCACAAAATTAGAATTAAATAGAGCTGTGTGGTAGAGCATTTGTCTACCAGGTGTTAGGCCCTGGGGTTTAATCCCCAGCATGAGCAACAACAACGATAATAATAATAGAATAAATCAACCAACCAAACACTTAGAAACTATTTTTTAAGCAGAAGATAGCAAACAGTTCCTACTGTGCTTTCCTAAATTCATTTGATTGCTATCAGGTTGAAGTCTTGATAAAATTTCTGAAATGACAATTACTGGTTATGTTTATAAGCCTTATTTAAATTTAATGACAAAATTATATAACCTGTATATATTTTCTATACAGGAAATTCAGTATTTTAGAATCACTTAAGATACCTCAGTTTTATAAAACATAAGATATTGAAATCAAATCTAGACCAAAAACTGTTTATACTAATATCTGTGCCACACTTATCAGTGTATTCTTTCTAGTCTACTCTAAGGTGTCTGCTTTAAATTAAAAAAGACTCACTGTTAAACACTAAACACTGAAAGACACAAAGATTAAAAAAGACATGTCCTCAAAGAATTTACAACTTAATGAAATGCATTAGGTGTTTGCATAAAAATTCTCTGCATAGAGTACTTTTCTTCATCTAACATGACCAAAAGATGTTGAAAAAGTTAGAGGAAAGATGTCCAAGATGCAAAGATGTATCAATCAGTTCTTGCTTATTGTGTGAAATAATCAAAGAACATTACAGTATTTGCTTTTTCCTCTCTGTTTTTTAAGGCTCAGGCAATCACCACTACTTTGGCTTCCTTAGTTTCTTACCTTAGTTTATTTTCTGTTCTCTATTCATGTAACAAGATATATCTTTTCTCAGTTTTTTTCCTGCTGCTATTTCTGGGGGCTCACGTATTAACCCTCCCATGGCTGTACACTTTGTGTTTGCTGGACAGACCTGCCACAGTTTTTTCTTTGTATTTTCTCACTGGAGATCTGGAAGGAATCACTGAGCGGATCTGTAAGCATGGACAGTGGCTCTGTAACCTGGGAACCTAACTACTCAAAAATAATTACCTTCAGCTAGTCTATCTTTAGGAAGTGTAATCAGGAAGGTAACAGACAACAGCCATTACAGTCATTCTCAGGGATTCCAATTCCTTTCATCTCACTGCTATCAGATTGGCTACAAATATCAGTAGTGAGATGGACTTGAGTACAAAAGGCAAAAAAGACTATGCCAAAAATATACGAAGTGATTATTGGGGATTCAATTATATGAACATTCGGTCAAAACCAGTAGTTTGCCCCTGCTGAAACGCGGGCTAACTAGACAAAACCTTCATGGGCACAGAGACACTCTTCAGTAATTATACATATGAATACCACGCTTTTTATTCATCCTTATCTCTAAAATTTAAAACTTGCTTTAATTTCCATACTCTGAATTTTGATATATGATAATGGCATCGTAAAACTAACCAACAACATAATATATGTATTAATTTCCTCTGGGGGTAAAAACCCCGCTATAAAAGAGGGAGAAGAAAGCAATCGAACGCAATAGGAGCAGATTAATCATAAACGTAGCCAACGGAACCTGAATTTCCTTCAAACAGTTCCTCCCTTTTGTTTCAGCCTGCAGTCCACCTTCAAGGTTAACCGCAGTCTCCCTGAGCAACAGACCAGCACACTCCAAACTGAGAGATACTGATTTTTAGTGGAAAGCAATTTATTGACTTATCTCTACTGTTTCATTTGAAAACATGCTGTTACTAAATGTCGAACAATATACACTGCCTTCCTACCCACACAAGGACAACTCTGTAGATACCCAACACACCCACCTCACTGTGAAATATTCTGAGGGTGGTTTTCATCAAGTTCCCAGGGAAGAAACAAGTTGGAATGCAGAAGCAAAAATGAAACGTTAACTCAAACCTTAAATACTCTCAAAGGCTGGGTTTTCCGACGAGAATCATGGCGTAAAGGGAAGGTACAAGGGGTGAAGCGAAGGAGGTGGTATACGATCTCTCCCAGAGTGGAAAAACTTCCCGAAAGAGAGCAACTCCGGACCCCTCCTCCCCCCGCAGCAGACCCGAGGAGCAGGGCTGCGGAGGAAGGCTGAGCATCAGAGGATGGGGGATGGGAAGAAAGGAAGCGGGAGAGGAGGCTTCGTCGGTGGAGCTGGCTCTCTAGGTCGGGACTTTGATTTCTGCTTCACCTTGTCTCTCTTTTTAGAAAATACGGTTTTATCTTACGGAGAAAACTGGCTCTTGGTTCCGCCCGAGCGAGCAGGGACAGGTGGAGGGAGGGATGCCTGGCCTCCCAGGGGTTCAAAATAGGGGTGGAGGCGGCAGCCTAGAGAATGGGAACTCGTCAGCTCTCCGCCAAGGCTCAGAAGCAGGACCGAAGGGTTTTTTAAAGAAGCACAGTCAAGGGAGAAGCTTTTTCCGCGGAGCGGGGAACTAACGAGAGACAATAAGTAGCTGCGAGGACCCTCGGAGGATGCGGAGCCGCCTCCTCTGGGAACACCGGGGGTGGAGGGCCGACCCCGCCCCCTCAGGGAATGGGCCCACCGGCAGCTGGGACCGAGAGGGAGACTACCAGTGTCCCCGCCCTTGCTTTTCTCTCGAGAATCCAGCCTCCTAGTCACCGCCAAGCTCCAGTACCATCGGGTCCTACCTTTCCCCGGCGCTCCGGGATCCACTCCCAGCCGCCTCCGCCACCCGCTCCCCATCCACAGCCTCTCGAGACCCCGCCCCCCCAACTGCCGGTGTTATCATTGGCATTTACCAGAACCAATCGCCTCCTCGTTTCTCCAGCCTCGCCACCAATCCGAGCCGTCTGGAGGAGGGCCTTCTCCAATGTCATTCAGCTCCTCCCAGGGCCCCAAGATCCCTTTTGTTTGGGGAGAGCCGGGCTGGGATTGAGTTTGCGTCACTTCCGGGAGGAAGCGCCCTTTCCAGCGGTGGCTTGAGCATGGGTTATTCTTTTAACCCCGGTTGTGCGTTCGGTAACTTTCAGCCCATTGAGAGGTTCTTGGCCAAGGCTGTGGCCAGAGCATAATGTTTTACCCTGACCGTACGGCAAGTTTAAGAATGGCACAACTGTAGTGGCCTGATTGGGATTTTATTCAAAATGTTAATGAATGAGTTTTGGTGTTTGTTTTAGAATTAGTTGTAGAAAACCTGGTAATGTAGCTTCTTAGCTCCGGTTTGTTTGTTTTCCTGGACCGCCTGTGGTGGTGGTGCTGGAGTTAGATCACAGGATGAAGTGCCAAGAGACCATCCAGGATTCTTGCCTTGGAGCCTCTGGAACAGAGATACCGGATAGCATTGTGATGGCCTTAAACCCTGTCCACCTGCTTCCAGACAGAAGTCAAATAATTGCAACTTTCTGTGTCGTTCTTCCACACAATGATTGCTTGTCGAGGGTACTTTTTCGCTTCGTATTAGACTGTGGGCAATGGCATTTGCGGTGAAGCTTAAACAAAGACATTTGTTTATAAGGGATGTCAATACTTATGAACGCAGGAATGCAGATCTTGGTGATAAAAGGCCCTAGCAGTGCCAAATAACCCAGAGGGAAGAGGATGCACCCTTAGTTGCATTCCTGAGGTCAGCTTTTGTAGTTTCCTTTTCCATTGGCTACACTCTTTCTACTCACAGATCAGTTCAGCTGGTTAAAGTAATAACATTATTTTAAAGAAAACATAGTAATTAGTTGTAAGACAACAATTTAAAAAGTACAAATAATGCATTACTTTTAATCTTCACAGTTATTAGCAAGACAATGTGAGGGGGCTAGTACTCACTTATGCTTGCCTTCATGCAGTTGACAGTTTAGTGAATGATAGGAAATAAAATGGACTGAAACTTGGCTGTCTGGGGCAGGGTTGTATGAGGAGAGGTACCTACCAGACTGCTCTAAAGTTAGAACAGCGGGGGGACAAAGCAAGCAGGCAGTTATACACAGTCTGGGCACGGGGACCAGTGGTCAGGGGCGAGAAAGCACCATGTAAATTATAACTGGAAGGTTCGTATATGACAGAACGGTGACATGAAGTTGTGGGAAGATGTGGGGCATTATGGGAAGGAGAAGGGCAATCTTTGGCAGGAACTCCATACTGGCTTTGTTCTACATCAGCCAGACCTGTCAGTGAAGAGATACAATCAGTTTTGGGGGTCATAGAGGGAAGAAACTACACAGGAATTTAATATTATCACTGTGCCTCATAGCTTCATTTAATTTTCAGTAGTATAGGAAAAAGCCATCCCATCCTGTATAGATATTGTTCTGACTAATTTATGGATAAGGTGATAGTGATGCAGAGAAATCAAGTAAGGTTGTAGAGTTTCTACGCAGCAAAGAGAACTTCCAAGGCTAAGCTCTGCATGGTGATGTACACCTGCTCAGATCTGTGCAATTTGTTATTCCCCAAGAACATCGGAGACAATCTTTGGTGGAAAAGAAAAAGGTTTATCCGAAGTTATTGCCAGCTCAGCAGGAGCTACAGTGAGGCAACACACAAGGCAGTTTTCATGCTGCTGCTTCTCCTGGCCATTCTGCACTTTCCTTTCAGACAGATGTGCTAGTGTTCTGACAGAGGTGTCACTTCTCTGTCCCTCTGAGCTGGGAGAGTAGGGGGTGGTTCATGCTTTTAGCAGGAGGAAGCTTGGAGCTTTTATCTTTTTTTTTTGGAAAGTCCTCATTGATAGGCCTGAGCCCTGTCTGCCTACACCCCTAGCAGCCCAGTTTCCTAAAATGGCTGTTCCTCACTGTTTGGGTCTTCTGTGTTTTCTGGAGTAGTGTCACCTGTGCTAGGAAATTCACATATCCACCTGCCCCACCTGCTAGGTCACGGCGCACCTACAACATTAGCTGTTTCTGTGACTATGCACTCTTCTCCCTTTCTCAGTCTCAGGTCCTGCTTTGCCGTATCCCACCTGGGCCTGTCCCACTCAACTCTCTAACCCTTTCCATAAAAGACTCAGCTCAAAATACTCTAATCTGCTTTCCCAAGATACCTCCTCTTCAACTGCAGGTGGTATCATTGTCACTCGCCAGGGCCAGTTGCCTCCTTGCTGCTCTACTGCCAGCACAAATCCATGCCATTTGGAGGAGGGTATTCTCCAGTGTCATTCTAGGAGATTGCACCTGAAATCTCCACATTCAGGCTGACTTTTCTTTACTGGTTCACTACCATTTACCTAACACTCACTTTTAAAGATCCATTTTACTTTCTCAGTTATAGCATTGCATGCCTGAAATCCTTGCTCTCAGAAGGCTGAGGCAGGAGGATTTAGAGTTTGAGGCCAGCATATCTAATACATATTGAATTTAAAGCTAGCCTGGACTGTCACACAGAACTTCAGACACCTCATGTATTTGAAAAGACAATTAGAAAGGTAAGATAAAGAGCCAGTCTTCCTATAGGTACTAAGTAGTGATTTGACTTAAAATACCTGAAATGGTTAAAAATAGAGCAGTAGGGTTAGAATAGGCCCACACAGTTGAAAAGCCTCATTTCCTACTCCTCCCTTTTGCTTTGGCTGTGGGTGTACAATGAGGAAGTGCCTGACAAAGAGGCAGATGTGGGACTCAGGCTTCTGAGTCACTCCCTGGAGTTGTCCTAATGAATCAGCTCCATCTCCTCCCTCCCTTTATAGTTATTAACTCGCCACCACCCATTCGATCCCAGGCTGACCTGGTGGGAGTGGCACCCTCTTACCGGCCTCTGGTTGGACAGTGGGCAGCTCCTCCTCCCTGGTTCTCTCTTGCCGCTCCTGAATGAGTGTGGGAAGCTTCAAAAATAATAAGATCATTCCTGTCATGTAGAGTATCATCCTGAAGGTGTTTAGATCGCGTATCTGGTAACCCCTGGTAACACTGTCACCCCTGGAGGCGGTAACAGGCAAGTCATGAACCTTGTATAAACTTCAGAGGGTGAGGGGGCCGGGGAGTTAGCTCAGTGGTTCCGGTGCCTGTTTTGCAAGTGCAAGGACTCGGGTTCGATTCCCTGGTGACCACATACAATACTGGGTGTGGAGACTCACGCCCAGCAGCAACCAGTACCACATACCACATGGTGGCTCACGCCTGTAATCCCAGCACTCGGGAGGCAGAGGCAGGAGAATTGCTATGATGTGAGTTTGAGGCTGAGCTCAGGGCCAGCCTCAACTACAAAGTGAGACCTTGTCTCAAAAAAACCTAAAAACAAATCTTAAGAGGGTGAGACCTGGAGTGTTGTGCTTCTTCAACATATAACATACAAATAAATTTAGGGGCGGGTGCAAAGATGTGCAGAAGTATAAAATGGGCTCATCATGTCTTTAAATGTTTATAATATAATGTGGCAAGTGTATTATTTTATCAACTAGCTAGTAAATATTTATCACGTGCTTACAGTGTTTCCAGCAAAAACTTGATGAAGAAGTGTCCAAAGATCATAGCTTGGGCAGTTTCTCTCCAGCTTTTCCCCAGTAGGTGTTCTGTACATGTTTATCACCGGCTTGCTGAAGCAGTTATGGAGAAGAAGTTAGGCTGGAAGTCAAGAAATTTGTAGTCTCATTTCCACTTTATTAGTTACACTTTATTAGTTTCTGATGTCATTGTCAATTACCACAAAGTAGGTGGCTTAAAACAACAGAAACTTATTCTGTCTGTAAGTCTAGATCAAGGTGGTGACAGGGTGGCTGCTCCTGGGGGCGCTGAAGAGACCCATCCGGTCCACGCCTCTCCATTTCCTGGGGGCGCCAGTCTCCTCTCCCGCAGCTGTATCACCTCCATCTCTGCCTCTCTCATCTCTTGGCCTTCTTCCTCCGTCTCAGTGTTGCATTTGTGTCTTCCCTTTTTATTGGGCGTTAGTCATACTGGATTTAGAGTCCAGTCTAATCCACTGCATTCTCAAATCATCACATCTGCAAATTCACATTCTCGGGTCCTGGGTGAGCATGACGAGGGGGACCACGCAATCCAGGACACAAACCTGGCAAAGTAATCTCACCCACTTACCTTTATTTAATTTCATTGATAAATGGCCTAAGAGCAGTCCTTGCATATCAGTTCAGTCTGATTTTAATACAATGATGTATGCTATGTACATTTATCAAGCCATTAAGCCATGTGCCAAGGACTATTACATTTTTTTGCATGATCCATCTCCCTTGAGATAGATGTTGAAATTCGCATTTTATACATTTGGGAATCGAGGCACAGAGGATGTCCATAGTCATGGAACTCGTGAGTGATGACCGTGGATTTACTCAGCTCTGATTCCAAAGTACACCCTCATTCTCACCGTGCTGTCATCTCCCCTTCATGTGAGGTCGGTTAAGAAAGTGGGAAATGTGGCAGATAGTTTACGATTTAATTTATGGAATACTTGGAACCGAATAATGACTTTCCTGAAGTGAAAGGTATAGTTTGAGGTTTTTTTTATTTTTTAATTTAATTTAATTTATTTATTTATTTGAGAACTAGAGGGTGTAGTTTAGTGGTAAAACAACATCACATAAAAACAAAACGCGGAAAAGTAAGAGAGTGGAGACATGAAGGCTCAGTAGAGGAGAGCCGGGAGGTTACCTGGACCTCAATTTCCTCATTTGTAAATGAAATAATAGCCTCTGCCTAGAACCGTTGGCGGCTGTGGACAAACAAGCAACATGACCTACGAGAAAGTATCTGGCTGACTGGGAAGGACCATTGTAAACCACTTGGGAGGTGAAGCTCAACGTCTTTCTCCTCGTGGGCCTTTCCCAGATGTCTCTGGTTTTACTACGATGCTGTGAGAACCAGAGGAAGAAACGCAGCGACGGCAGGAGTGTGGGAGTGCTGCGGTCCGTCTGCCCCTGTCTCTTGGGCTTGAAGGCTCCGCGCTCCTCCTCCACCAGCGCGTCCGGAGAGGCTCTCTCATGGGGCGGGCTGAAGCTGAAGGGAAGCCCGCTCTGCTCAGCTCCCTGCATTACCTCCCCTCCTCCACCGTTTGTTCCCACGAGCGCCTTTCTGGGTACCCCTTAAGGTTCTCCTCTAGCTCCAATCTGGCAGCTGGCAAAGCTGGGCAGCTCAGAGATTTCTGGGTGTGGCCCTAACTGCGTTCCCGATCTTACTGCTCCCCCTAGTGTTCAGCATCAAATCCTGCAGCTGTCTGCGTCCTTGGCCCTCTCTGAAGTCTTCTATGATAGTTTTTCCTTTTAAGGACATAGGCACAAAACTCAGCAGGTAGGGGATTTCGAGACGGTTGGAAAACCATTTTGAGGAACAGATTCTGTTGTGTTTTAGCTCTCGTTAACATTTGGCTAGCACAGAGCTTTGAAACCCTTATCCAGGATTGAGACAGGCAAAGGTTCCATAGGAAGAGGGAAACAAATTTGTGGGCCTACTGTGTGTCAGACCCTGTGCCGGGTGCTTGACAAACATTACATTTATAGTCTTTGTAATCACTACATATATAGTCCTTATAACCATTCTGAGATATCATTTTAGTTTTTCAGGAAAGCAAGCAAGTTCGGAGAGGCTAAGAGCCTCTCTCAAAGTCACATAAGTACAATAACAATGATAACAACACTGACTACTAGTTCTTCCTTCAACCAGGCACTGTTATTTCCCTTAATGATCACAGCAACATTTGAAAGTTCATTTTATTGATAAATCAAACGAGATTTAAATAGCTTAAGAAAAGAATAACTAAGAAATACACCTGCAGTCCACAGGCAAATACGTTTCCTGGAGGGAAGCCAGTTTCTTCACTAAATGGTGCTGGAGAAGCTGGCTGTTCACAGGCTGAAGAGTGAACCGAGGCCTGTATCTCTCACCAGACACTAAACTAAAATCAAAATGGATCAAAGATACAAATATTAAAACAGAAACCTTCTGGGCTGAGGATTTAGCTCAGTGGTTCCGGCGCCTGTCTTGCAAGTGCAGGGGCCGGGTTCGATCCCGGGTAACCGCATACAATACTGGGCGTGGAGACTCACCCCAGCAGCAATCAGTACCACATACCACAGTGCTGGGCATGGTGCTCACGCCTGTCATCCCAGCACTCGGGAGGCAGAGGCAGGAGGCTTGCTGCGATGTGAGTTGGAGGCTGAGTTCAGTGCCAGCCTGAACCACAAGGCGAGACCTTGTCTCAAAACAAAACAAAACAAAAAGCAGAAACCTTCTTCTGCTGGGGGACAAAATAGGTAAAACTCTTGAAGACACAGGCAAAGACTTTCTGGCCAAAACCCCAATTACATAAGAAATAATACCAAGAGGGGCCGGGGAGTTAGCTCAGTGGTTCCGGCGCCTGTCTCGCAAGCGCAAGGGCCCGGGTTCGATTCCCCAGTAACCACATAACAATACTGGGTGTGGAGACCCACACCCAGCAGCAACCAGTACCACATACCACAGTGCCGGGCGTGGTGGCTCACGCCTGTAATCCCAGCACTCGGGAGGCAGAGGCAGGAGGA
>PVIR01012243.1:0-45197 GCA_004026965.1 Petromus typicus
GACAACGACTGATCCACAGCGACCTCAGCTCTGCGGTCTCCCCTTTCATCTGGCTCTTTAAAAGTTCTATTATATTTCTCCTGATTGTATTAAACAGAAATTCTTTGATGCTCTCTGTACAAGGAGTTAGAACTCTGAATATATTTTTCATGAATGAAAGAGGCTCATGATCTCTCAAAGGATCTTTCATAATTTTTTTCGAGTTGTGTCATCTGAGAGGGCAAGAGGAGGTTACCAGGCATGGACGCAGTCACCAGGAGCTTCACTTCGCACTGCTCTTTCTTCATCGTCTGCTTGAGGTCCTTAAAGAAGAGGCCCTCCACGTACCCGACCACCTCCCACAGGAAAGTCAGCGTGGCCGAGATGGCGTCCATCCCCCACTCGCAGGGGGTCCGCACGAAGTACATGATCAGTCCCACCTGAAAGGCAGAACACGCAGAGGTCACAAAGCCACAGCGACCCTCAGCTCACACGCTCGTCCTCTGGCCCTTTCCTACTAGTCCATGTTTGCGGTACACGAGGTTAACATCCATTCAGGAAGCGGGTTCGTGCACAGAACACGTCTTGACTCTTTTTTTTATCCCCCTCCCTTCCTCTCCCTACCCACCTCCCTCCCTTCATTTCTAGATCCTCATCTCCCATTTTTGGGATCATTGTTAGTATTTTATTTCAGGTTTATTTATGACAGTGTTTACCTTCATTGTGGGTATTTAGTACACGCACATGATACATCTTACATCATTTTACTTCCCCTTTTCTTTCCCCCTTCTATCCTACCATTGCCTCTTCTTTTAAAAGTAAATCTTCCTTTTTCTCAGCAGCCTCGCCAACATTTGTTGCTGGCTAATTCTGACATGGCAGCCATTCTTTGTGGAGTGAGACGAAATCTCAGTGTTGTTTTCATCTGTATCTCTCGAATGACCAGTGATGTGGAGCATTTCTTCATATACTTCTTAGCTGCTTCTACTTCTTCCTCTGAAAAGTGTCTGTTCATTTCAGATGTCCATTTTTGAATTGGGTCTTTAAATTGGGGTGGGCTGATTTTTTAAAGCTCTTTACATATTCTAGATAGTAGCCCTTTGTCTGAGAAACAGCTAGTAAAGATTCTTTCCCATATTGTTGGCTGCCTTTTTGCTCTATATCATATCTTTGATATGAGAAAATGAAGATGTAAATGTGTTATAGTATATACAGTTGATATTGTGAAATAGAAAATATTTAAAAGGAAAGAGGGCATAGGGGTAAATAATGAGAGGAAAAAGAATGTGATAGTAATTTAAAAAAGGAAACAAAGCTTATGTATATAGGAAACAGGGGTTGCAGGGTGGGTGGGGAAAGGGGAAAAATGAGAATCAAGTTGTGTCATATTCTGGTACAAACTCTCAATGTTGAATGCGATGATGTGTATTCATAATGTACCAATAAAGATTTGAATTAAAAAAATGAAATCTTTCTGCCTTTTCACATTCTCTGTTCAAATGCTTCTCTAACACTTTTAGTTATGGTAAACAGGAAGGAATGTGCCTGAAAAGGTGATCACAGATATACATATATGTGTGTATGTGCCAATTTTATTAATATACTGTGTATCATGATCTCCAAAGAATAGTCAAAATATTACTTAGAAGACAATAGATTTAAAATATTTAAGATAGATTTAAAATATTCTCTCTTACAAAAAAAGAAACAAAAACTTTCTTTACAATGAAGGAAGGAAATTAGTATAAATGAAAAATTGTTGTTTATCTTAAAATATTCAAGATATAACAATACTTTGAGGAGTTATTTGAACTCCTTTCTTCCTATGTACCTCTACTCTATTTTGCTCCCCCAAATATTTATTTTTGAGTTTCTCATACAAGAGAAATCATTCAATATTTAAGCTCATGTGTCTGATGTATCTCACTTAATATTAAAGCAGAAGATCATTTTTCTGGGTGTATCACTTGGTAGTTCAGATATAGGGCATCTAAAATTAAAATCTGTATCTGATATTTCTCCACACACCATTTTTGGTAAATAGTATTAAATGTCTAATAATCCTCCTCAGATTGCTCTACTTGGCCAGTTAGTAAACTCAATATTTTTGTGTTCTTTAAAATAATTTTGAAAAATATGCCCCTATGCACATTTCAAAGCTGACATTTAAAATGTTTCTCTGTAAATCTTTTTCAAAAGAGAAGATGAGCTACATTAAACATATGTATTGAAGTAAGTTGAAGACTAATATTGGATGAAGTAACTTTTGATTGTCTTATTCAGTAGTGCACAACAAAATCATAAAGAAATAATGTAAACTTTTTTTCTGTGGATTTTAGCCATTTTTTCTCTGAAAAATTTGGTAGTCCTGGAAAACTTTTTCATTATACCAAATGTCATTAAACCATTAAACTAATGTTCTCTGTTCTAAACACCAAATACCCTGAGAACCAAATCTCACCTTGAGCAGAAATCTATAAAAAATGGAAAATGTGGAAACCCAAAGAGTTCAAAGTGACTCAGTCAACCAAAAATGTGTCTTCCTTAGTACTAAGATGCACTTCAGACTCTCCCCTGTCTTAATGATTGCCAGTGCAGCCAAGTGACAGATGTCTGGGGGGTGGCCCTCCCTTATCATAGGAGGACAGCGGTGACTGGGGTGGCAGATGAGCCTGAGGAAAGGTGGTGCCTGCTTGCACTTGGTGATTTTGAGATTTATTTCTTTATATTTATCTGGACATTAAGCCTTTTCAAAAGTCTTTTCACACTCACACGCTACCCTGACTAGGTTAAGTTAAACAGTAGCTTTACATGTCACTAGTGGAGTCCAGCAGAGATGGGTTGACGACCTCTGCATTCCTACCGTCTATGATATACTGGTCACTAGAATAAAAAGAATGCGAGTGAGCAGTCATGTAAAAGTGACTCTTCTTTGCTGTACAAAGAAGAGTACTGCCTGTACTGACTCAAGTACAAAGTCCTTGCCTACACCAGCTAAAGCACCCAACACCCTGAAACTGTGGGGGAACTGGACAGAGATGCAAAGACAAGAATTTATGTTCATGCAAAAGAAGATCTTTTTTTTTTTTTTGAGATAGGGTCTCGCTTTGTAGTTCAGGTTGGCCCTGAGCTCAGCCTCAAACTCACATCTCAGTAATCCTCCTGCCTCTGCCTCCCAAGTGCTGGGATTACAGGTGTGAGCCACCATGCCCAGCACTGTGGTATGTGGTACTGATTGCTGCTGGGGTGAGTCTCCATGCCCAGTATGGTATGTGGTTACTGGGGATTGAATTCAGGCCCTTGCGCTTGCAAGACAGGTGCTGGAACCACTGAGCTAAATCCATAGCCCCAAAATAAGATCTTGTAGCAAGGTCAATGTGTGGCTAATCCTTTCCTCTATTTGCATACCATTACCTAGTTGGGAGGATGCATATCCAAATTGAAGGCTTATTTGGCATTGGCAGAAGGTGTTTGGAGAAAAGGAATGGTATGTTCACATGCCTGACTCAGGCAGAAGGACAGAGGAAAGTAATGGTCAAGGTGAGCTTTCCCACGGTCAGGTGACCTGAGAAATGACTGGTACATAAGCAAGTGAGGATAACACTGAAATCCCTTTGGGCCGCTGCCAGGAACCCACTCAGAACCTCTGTGGACCAGTGTGGGTGTAACGCAAGCCTCACAGGGCTCAGACTTACACTGAGGGAGGCCCTCACGCTCAGCTTTGTTGATCTACTTTTGGCTTTGGGAGGACACAGACAGGACCCAGGAGTGCTGAAATCTGTGACTGGATAGCTTTCCCTGTGGAAATGCCATAGGCTGCTGTCACTGTGCTGCCCAAAGCAGGATGTGTGATCCAGGGGGCTTCCTTTCCAGGGTGCCAGAACCATCTAGGGGTCACAGAGGAGTCTGGAGAGTCTACTCAGAGACTCTCCCCTACCCGCCAGAGCTGAGGGGAGGTCAAGTCCCCCACTAAACTCCATTGGGAGCACATGGGCCTCGTACTATAGCTCGGCTAGGATAAGCTTTTGATAGCCAGGTACCCAGCAACCTGAAGAGCATTGTCTCATTGATGGGGCTGATGGCCCGACCATGAAGAAAGCCCTTTCCTCCCCTATTCCACATAGCTCTAAGAAAAGAGCTCAGTGGAGGGAGGAGGACCCCCAGCAGCTATAGTTATATCCAAGAGAAACTGAACACTACCCATGGGCTGTTTATTTCTTTGTATCAGTCTCAACTTAAAAGTGGACTGGACACATAGTTATAGTTTGTCCCTTGCAAGCCAACAAGTGGGCACTCTGAAGTAAGGCCAAATTAGTCCCAGACAAGAGAAAGGAATTACAAATGTGCTCTGTACATTGGAGCTGTGGTCTAAGTTAAATTTATCACCTGCTGTGGTTGGGTATGCACATGGAAAACTATTTCCCTCATGATAGTAAGGGAGAAAGAAGGAAGGATTTCACCCCAGAGAGACATTAATTTCTTATCTGTCTGACTGGGTGGAGGTGCAGTTTCATAGAATAATCATTATGCTTCCAACTCCAAACAGCATATTCATTTGTAGAGTAAGGAGTAGAACTGAAGAAAATGGATAAAGATCCTGGAAGGGTGAGGAAGGAGGTGTCAGGATAGGCTAAAGCACAGTGTTGGCAGTTGGAAAATATGTACACAAATACTTTCTCTCTAGGAAAATACTGGCATGTGTGTATTTTAAATGGCAAAATAGACAAAGGGAAAATGATGTGAACCAACCCAAGGGCCTAATATGGAGGGAAGACTAAAGACACTGACATTTACTGAGAATCCATCACACACCAAAGACTGCCAGGAAGCATCCTCCCCAGTCTAAAAAGGATGACTTTGGGCTGGGGAGTTAGCTCAGTGGTTCCGGCACCTGTCTTGCAGGCACAAGGGCCCGAGTTTGATCCCCGGTAACCACATAACAATACTGGGCGTGGAGACTCACCCCAGCAGCAACCAGTACCACATACCACAGTGCTGGGTGTGGTGGCTCACACCTGTAATCCCAGCACTTGGGAGGCAGAGGCAGGAGGATTGCTGTGATGTGAGTTTGAGGCTGATCTCAGAGCCAGCCTGAACTATAAAGTGAGACCCTGTCTCAAAAAAACCTAAAAAAACCCAACCAAACAAACAAAAAAACCAAATAAATAAATAAAATAAAAAGGATGACTTTAACTGACCATGATTCACTTCAGTCGAACAATCCATGGAGATTTATTGAAAAATAATCTTAAGACCTTTTCCTTTATGCCCGCTTCTTATTGGCAATGAACGTTAATAATCCAGTGGGCGCTGAAACTCACCAAGTAGTTGAACAGGATGTGGGATGTCTGAGCAGGAAAGTCTCCAATATTTAGGAGGAGTTTGCGTAGCATGTACATTAACTCATCCTGAAAGAAGAGCAGAATTTTTAATGACCCTTTCAGGGACTAGGCTGTAGGACATAAAATTACTTTTTTGAATGTGATGGGGATTTTTTTCTATTGGCAAATGTTAATTTCAAGTATGTTCAGCATCTCAGTGTGGTACAATGACCCTAATACATTTATAGTATATATGAACTTAGTACTTAGGTCATCTGGAGCACCTTTTTCTTAAGAGCTAACGTATCGATATAATTGAACAGTAGTCAGACAAGTATCTTTTTAAAAAGAGTAATAAAAAAGGACAGATTTACTCTTTCTTTATTGTCCACAGGCAAATCACTAGAAAACTGTATCTTTAGTCTACATGCCACAGCTGCCAGGTGTGATGGGAATGTTATGAAAGCCTGTGCTCAGAAACCTTTAAACACACCACATTTATTGAACTTCATTATTCCGTTTCCTAGATTTTGAATCAGGGAGATAACATAGAATCCAGAGAGGATGAATTCAGAAGTATATTTCTTACTTTCTAGAAAATAAGCCTACTTTTTAGGTGAATATGACCACATACATAGGTATGAATAAGTATTTTCTAATCATCAGCATAACTTTTGACACAGTCTCATTACAAGGTAACAATTAGCTTCTCATTTAGCAGCAGGTGTCAAAGTGTAGAGAGGACTCAACGGTAATACATTGGAGACTTTGATGCTGCATGCAAAGACCTAGAAAGTCCCACTCTTCATTCTTTCTAACAGTGTTCACAATTATAGCTACATTTTAAAGGAAGAGGAATTTACTTGTCTATTGCTGATGGTCAGTTTTTCCAGAAAATGTCGAAGAACTGTTGATGGATCTTCAATTAGACAGTTCCATAAGACTTGCTGGGCCACAGCACTCACTTGGGAAGAGAAAGGAAAGGGAACATTGGTCTTACAAAGAAGATAAACTATTAAAGTGTTCAATTTACTAATTTTTAATTTGTCTCTGCTTTTTGCCTTAAAAAGTTTTTTTGAACTCTTTTTTCTACTGAGATGTGGATATACACATTTGTGTTTTTGTTTTTAGTATCTCCAAACATTGTACATATAAGGCAAAGGAAACAAACAGTGTAGAATGATTTTTAGGGATTAGCATTGCTTTTGAAAGACTATGGATATGCTCACTTGTCTTTGTTGTGGAAACCACTCTAACATTAGCAGTGGTAAGTTTTTAAGAAGTTAAATATATATTTTACTGCTTATTGTATAGGTAAGTTCCTGAAGTAATTATTTTGGTTTTAAAAATATGTTTTGGCTAAAAAGGAACTAGGGATGGTCCATTTCTGTTCACATGGATCCTTATAGTACCTTCCCACCCCTGGCAACATGGATGAAACTCAGGACCTTGTACTTGCCAGGTAGGCAGTGGGCCATTGAGCTACATCCTTGGCCCAGTAGTATCTCTTTCAGCAAGATAAAGCAGTTGAGCCAGTAATAATTTGGTTCCCATTTCATTTATTTATTTATTTATTTATTTTTGAGACAGGGTCTCACTTTGTAGCTCAGGCTGGCTCTGAGCTCAGCCTCAAATTCACAGTAATCCTCCTGCCTCTGCCTCCTGAGTGCTGGGATGACAGGTGTGAGCCACCATGCCTGGCAATGTGGTATGTGGTACTGATTACTGGTCGGTGTGAGTCACCATGCCAGGCTTTGTTGTCTGAAGTTACCAGGGATCGAACCCAGGCCTTTGTACTTGCAAGGCAGGCACCAGAACTAAATTCCTGGCCCTGGGCTCCCATTTCTAAGAGGAAGTCTCATGAGTCAAGCATCCTGATAAGAAATAAAATGCTATGGTGGTCAGCCTACATTTGGCAGAAACACCTAGGTCAAGTAAGCACTTGGGCAATGGGGACAGAAATCAGTACTACGTGACTGTCAGTCTGAAAACATTCCCCAATTCTGTCATTTCTCTAAAGAGAGAATGTAGAACTCAGCACAAAGTTACCATTCAACCTATAATTTGAATAAATGATACTAAGTTCTGGCGATAAGCCATGCAACAAAAAATCGAAACTATGAATAAGAAATACATCATGTAAGCTCGAGCTTTCATAAATAAAGTACAGGTGAATTTTTCTGGGTTGAAATTGGTTGAAAAATATCTTTGCAATAGTTTTACAATACTCCACTCCCATAAGGTAGTTTAATACTTAAAATATGGGAACATAGAAGAGTACAAAGAGAAAAAAACCCAAAAACTATTAAGTCTTTCCAGCAAAGTTTGGAGTCTGTCTTTTCTTATACATAAAATATATATTTAAATATTACCTAGAAAGTTTCATACTTAGCATTTTATTTAGCAATATGAAGAATATATTTTGTGTTTATACTTTACAATGTGATTTTTTTTCAGCACTAGGGACTGAACTCAGGACCTTGAACTTGTGAAGTAGGCACTGTAACCACTGAGCTATATCCCCAGCCCTGAATGTGATTTCTAATGTGTATGGAATGCTATCCTATGGTGCTAATAAGATTGAAAACTGCCCATTGCTAGGTATTAAAATTTTTTCTACATATTTGTTCTTTGATAGCCTCCTTTTATAAATTTTTATACAGCCTTCATTATTTCTTTAGGAAATTACTAGAAAAAATTTTGTGTTCAGTCCACACTGAAAAACCCTCTTCTCTAATGTTTAAATCACACTTTTATGCTTCACCAACTGTGAGTCTTTTCATTTAAAATAATCTTTGTGGGCCAGGGATTTAGCTCAGTGGTTCCAGCGCCTGTCCTGTGAGTGCAAGGGCCCGTGTTCAATCCCCAGCAACCACATACAATACTGGGCGTGGAGACTCATACTCAGCAGCAACCAGTACCACATACCACAGTGCCGGGCGTGGTGGCTCACGCCTGTAATCCAAGCACTCGGGAGGCAGAGGCAGGAGCATTGCTGTGATGTGAGTTTGAGGCTGAGCTTAGGGCCAGCCTGAACTATAAAGCGAGACCCAAATCTTTGCTTCACTAGATGTAACTGACATGTAACATTTCATTTTTGTTGTAAACAGTAAGTTTGTGTACAGATGTTGTTGGCCATTAGATTTGTTTATATCCTTTGGCTATTTTTCTATTGAGATCTTAAAAATCATTTTAATTTTAACAGAATATCAACGCGTGGTCAATTGCAACAAAACTCAGCTTTACCCTTAGTTTTTCATTCATTTTGCAGTTATTCACATTATCACTTCTAAAAAGGTCATAAAGACAACTGGAAAGACAGCTTTAGAGGTATCAAATTAATAGCTAAGAGTTGCAGTGTATTCAAAATAACTGATTTACATGTGACCAAATAAATACTGTCTTATTTTATGGTCATAAACAATGTTTCTGGACCCAATTGCCTATTTTAAATGCAATTTGTTTTGGTCATAAAAATAGTGAAAAGAGAATGAGGAAGAGAAAGCGCTAATGTTTGAATGGTATGCTGCAAATATGTAAGCACAATGTGTGCCTAAAACAGCTCAGCACATGGTAGGTCAGGTTCAAGAGCAACTTGCTAATCTCCATTAGATAAACAGCTTAAGAAGGAACTGGTGGTCTGCCTAGTGAAAACCTTACCTGCTACTCCATCTTCCCGCACCTCCCCATCCTCCATCAAATGAACGATGGGAAGCACTGCTGCACAGATGCATGCTGGGAACACTGCCTGTGGGGGCTGAGGTACGTGGTGGTTTGGGGTGTGTTCAGTGGTGTGTTCCTCATCTGGGAGAGGATGACAAAATCAGCGTGTTTTGTTCAATGACACAATTCAAAAGCAACAATATTTTTCAGTTCAACTCTTACTTATTTAATGCACAGTCCTTGCAACAATGAGAAAATACGAGAAAGTTTTAAAAACTGAGCTTTGCTATGTTAAACAACTACCTAACTACTGTTATTCTTTCTGGAGAATAAGACTTTCTGGAGCAGGTGGGTCAATTCGTCATGCAAAATCGCAGAAAGTCAAATTCTAAGTGGCCACTGGGACAGCTTTCATAGGTGGAACGGGCTGCATGTAAGTGAGTCTGTGATAAATGGTGGGGCTGATATGATTCAGGAGAAAGAACAAAAAACATGCACACATTTAAGGTAAGAACAGCACAGCCCACTCATATTCATTAATGTTCTCTTCTTCATTGACATATAGTTGGTAGTAAATTCACAGCTACAGATCGCAACAAACCTTGAGGAGGAAAAGGATCCCCTAACCTGCATAGCTACCACATTATATAATTAAAAATATTTACTTTTTATAAACAATTATGAGACATACAAAGAACCAAGAAAATATTGTCCATACACAAGAATAAAAGCAGCCCATAAAAACTGTTTCTGAGGAAGCTTGGATGTGTTTATTACTGATGGAGATTTTTCAGGAAACAAATATTTTGTGTTTTAAATTGGCAATCATTAATCTTACTTTACCCATAATTGCACTTAATGTAAATGCATTAACTATTCTAATAAAAAGAATTATCAGTATAATTAATAAATAAACATGACTCAAATATATGCTACATATAAGACTGTAAGTCTCAAATAAACAAAAAAAAAGAAGGATAGCAAAAGATGTGCCCTGTAAATATTAGTCAGAGAAGACCTGGAGTGCCTACATTATTAGGCAAAATACAATTTAGAAGAAAAACTTTTAGTAGAGGTAAAGAAAGTCTTGTTCTAATGATAAAAGGGTCAATGTATCAGGAAGACATAATAATTATACAAACTTCCTTACCTAATAATAGAGCCATAAAACATATGAAGCAAAAACAGAAAAAGGGAAGTGAAAAGTTCAATAATAAACACTGGAGATGTTCTTGGCCTCATTTTTAATAATGACTAGGACTAAGCAAAATTCAGCAAGGAAATAGAATATTATAAACCAATTAGACCTCATGCATATCCGCAGATAAAGCACTTTTCTGTAACATCAACCAAATATATGTAACCAGCAAAGCCTTAATAAATTTAAAAAGTTGAAATTAGACACTGTATGCTCTCTTAACATAATGGGATGAAATATGGTAACAGTGGGATATTTGGGGAATTCACAAAAACATAGAAATGAAACAACTTAATTTTTAATGATCAATGGATCAAATAATAAAATCGCAGTAGAAGTCAGAAAATACTTTGAGATATGTGGAAAAGAAAACATCACATACCAAAATTTGGGGAATGCATTTCACACAGTGCTGAGGACAATTGATAGCCATATGTGCCTACATTAAGAAGTAATCATTTGAACTTTTGTCAACACAATGAAAAAAAACCCCAAATAAATAAAGGAGAAAGTTTTAGAGTAGAAATAATATAATAGAAAATTAGAAAAACAGTAGAGAAAAGGTAATGACACAAAGACTGTGTTTTTTAAAAGACTAAGAATATTAATAAACCTTTAGTTCAACTGATAAGTTTCTAATTATCAAATTGAAGGATAAAAGAGGGCACATCAGAATCAATCCTATCAAAATAATAAGGATTCTAAGAGACGCATGAAAAATTATACATGAATAAATTACAAAATATAAATTAAATATAAAGGTTACTGGAGAGAGAGTGGGATAACAACAGAGGTTGCTTAGGAAAGAAATAGAAATCTGAGTAGATTTATTTTAAGCATGAGATGTATAGAGTAACAAAAGAATGATTCAACTTTTCACAAAGGAAAGCCCAGAACCAGATAACTTCATTGGTCAATTCTACTAAATGTTTAAATAATATTTAAGACTAATTATTCACAAACACTTCTTAAATTAGAAGGTGATACATCTCAAATTAGTCTATGAAGCCAGTACTACTCTGATACTAAAGCTAGACAATGTTATCACAAGAAATGAAAATTATGGACCAATATTCCTTAGGAATATAAATGTAAAACTCTTCACAAAATATTACCAATTGAATCTAGAGCTATATAAAAATTGTATGCTCTGACCAAGTAGTTGAAATACAAGGATAGTTCAATATCTGAACATCAATGAAGGTCATATGCCTTATTAATAATTTGAAAAGGAAAAAAACCCCAAGAAAATTTCAATAGATGCCAAAAATATTTAACAAACCTATGTTTTTCAGGATAAAAACAAGCAAGTCTAAGAAAAATATATGAATGGCTAAAATATATTTGAAAATGAAAATAAAAGTTGAAGCCCTTACACTTTCCAATATAAAAAGTTAATACAAATCTGCAGTAATTAAGACCGGAACTTATTCTTGTAACGCTGACATAAAGACACAGAATAGAAAAGAAAGACTAGAAATAAGCCATTAAGTGTGCTTAATTAACTCTTCATAAGAGTGCCCAAGTAAAGAATTGAAAGACTTTTCCTCCACACTGGAAAGGCCATTAATTAAAAATCCACAAGTGACAGAGTAGACAATCTTCCTCACCAAGATCAGAAACCAAACAAGTTCCTCACTATGGCACTGAGTACTTCTAGTCATCATTCAAATTGAGGTTTAGTCAGGTTATTAGGCAATAATTTTTAAAAAGTCATCTAGATTAGAAAGAAGTAAATTATCTCTATTTGAAGATGATATGACTTTGGGTATAGAAAATCCACAAAAAATTATTAGAAATAATAGAGTATTAACTACATAAAATCATTATGCAAATACCAACTCTTTCTATACTTTAGCAATAAAAATAAAAATGAAATTGGAAGAGCAAAATATACTAGCATCAAAAATATTTATAAATTCAATAAAAGAAGTGTAGGATTTTTCAACTAAAGCTACATACATTGTTAAAGTAAACAATGAAATGAATAAAAAGATATTCTATATTTGTGAATAAGAAGCCTTAATATGACTCCTAACAATGCTCTATAATATTCATAACACTCTAAAAATACAATATAATAGAAACTTATGTTCCTTTTTTTGAAGCAATTGACAAGCTGATCATAAAATCCACACAGAAATGCCAAGAGTCTAATAACATCTTAAATAAATTTGAAAATTAAAAAGTAGGATGACTTGTCCTTTCCAATTTAAAAACATACTCCACAGCTATAGTAATTAAGACTATGTGTCCCTGATGTAAAGGCTGACAAACAGACACATACAATAGAATAAAAAGACCAGAAATAAACCATTACTTACACTTAGCTGACTCATGACAGGAGTGCCAAGAAAGTTTACTGGATAAATATACCCTTTCATTATTGGTATAGTCACCAATAATGCACCACCAAGAGAAAAATTAGGAAAATAATGCCATTTAAATGGCAACAAGAAAAGTTAAGGACTTAGGGATTAACATAATAAGGAAATGAAAAACCTATGTAATGAAAACCATAGTTGCAAAAGGAGATGGAAAAAAACTCGGAAGATGAAAAGATATCCCTTGCTCCTGGATGGGCAGAATCAAGATGGCCACAGTGTCTATATTTCTAAAACTGATATAGATTTAAGGCCATCCCAAACAAAATACCAACAATCCCTCACAGAACCAGAAAAACAATCTTAAAATTTATATGGGAGCAGAATAGGCCCAAAATAGCAAAAGCAATATTAGGCAGCAAGAACAAAATAAGAAGCATCACTATCTTGGATTTATATTACAAAGCTACAATAAAAGCAGCATAGTACTACTGGCACAAAGAGATATGCAGATCACTGGAACAGAATGTAGGATACAGAAACAATCTTAATTACATTCAGTCATCTGAATCATCAGTTGGAGGAAAAGTAGTTTCTTTAATAAATGATGCTGGGAAAATATGCAAGAGATTGAAGGTAAACCCATCTCTTTCACTATGTGCCAAAATAAAAGTGAATCAAAGACCTAAAGATTGAAACAGAAACACTTAATCTGTTAGAAGATAATGTAAATAAAACTCTTGAAGACATATGCTTAGGCAGGGACTTGATGAACACAACCCCGATTGCATAAGAAATAACACACGGGATCATATCAAATTAAAAGCTTCTGCACAACGAAGAAAACCATCAACAGCATGAAGAGACAACTCACAGAACCAGAAACATGTTCGCCAGCTACTCCTTTGACTGAAGACTATACATAGAATATTATAAAGAACTAAAAAAATCAGACCCTATCAAAATAAAAGATCCAATTAAAAATGGGTAACTGAAATGAGGATACACTTCTCAGAAGAAGCACAAATGACTAATAAATACATGAAAAAAGGTCTAACATCTCTGGTCATTAGAGAAATACTAATTAAAATAATAGGCGGGCTCCATGTATCATTGTAACCCAGTGCTACATGTGTATTCATGTTTATAGTGGCACAATTCATAGTAGCTGAATCTTGGAAACAACTTGTATGTCCATCAATAGGTAAATGGATTAAGAAAAAGTGACATTTATACACAATAGAGTACTACTGTGCCATAAAGATAAATTTAGGTCAATCCTTGAGGTGAGAATGTTAGAGAAGTAAATCAGATCCACAAGCTCAAATAATGCATTTTTAATGAAAAAAAAATATAAATGGATTGAAGAGCAAAACAAAAGATAAGTGGAAACAGAGAAGTAGGTCTTTTTCAAATTGGAAGGGGACTGAGAAAGGGGTGGTAATGGAGGGGAAGCAAAAAGAATTAGCATGTGTTGTATATGTGTGCTATCTCCTCATGATGAATGTAATAATTAGGCACTGCAAATAAGTACTAAGAAAAAGATTAATTAATATCCTTTCCAATAGAATCTACCAAGAGAACTCCACATCTATACCTGTAAGGATGAAGTTGGATTCTAACACAATAACAACAACAAAAAAATCAACTCAAAATTGAACAGGGACCTAAAGGTAAATGCTAGAGCTATAGAACTCTTAGAAGAAAACAAAGGAGTAATTCTATGTGACAACAAATTAAATAATTGTTTCTGAGGTCACCATATACACGTGAGAACATAAAAAATACATAGAATTTAATTAAAATAAAAAATGATAATACCTTAGATTTCCTATTAAGAAAGTAAAAGACATTACAGAATAGGAGAAAATATCTGCAAATGATTTGCTTTATGGGTGACTGGCATCTGGAATGCCTAAAAAAATGATACAACTTAACAGTGAAATTAACCTGCTGGAAAACCGGGTAGGTAGAACTCTTGGAGACATTGGCTTCAGGAAAGATTTTATGAACAAAACCTCTCTAGCACAAGAACTAGCAGAAGGAGTCAACAAATGGGTTCTCATCTTATTAAAAAGCTTCTGCACAGCAAAAGAAACCATGGGCAGAGCAAAAAGAAAACCAATTATTTGGGAAAAAAATTTTACTAGCAGTTTCTCAGACAAAGGGCTACTACTATCTAGAATATATAAAGAGTTTTTTAAAAAATCAGCCTCCCCCATTTCAAAAATGGGCATTTGAAATGAACAGACACTTTTCAGAGGAAGAAGTAAAAGCAGCTAAGAAGAAAATAAGGAAATGTTCAACATCAGTAGTCATTCGAGAGATGCAGATGAAAACAACACTGAAATTTCATCTCACTTCACAAGGAATGGCTTCTATCTAAAAATTAACCAGCAATAAATGCTAGTGAGGCTGTGGGGAGAAAGGAACCCTTCTCCACAGTTGGTAGGATGTAGACTGGTGCAACCACTGTGGAGAGCAGTGTGAAGACTCCTCAAAAAACTTGGATTAGAGATCCCATTTGACCCTGCTATTCCCCTGCTAGGCGTATACACAAAGGAATTAAGAGATTCATATCACAGTGACATTTGTGAACCCATGTTCATAGCAGGTCAGTTTGTGATAGCTATATCTTGGAAACAACCCAAATGACCATAACCTGGAGACCGGATAAAGAAGATGTGGTTCTTTTATGGAATGGAGTATTGCTTTGCCATAAAGAAAGGTAAGTTTGAATCATTTATACTCAAATGGACATATTTTAAGGACACACTCATAAGTGAAATAAACAGGTAACAGATGTGTAATATACTGTATCTTTTCTTTGGTATAAGAAATTAAAGACATATAAAAGTTCTAGAATATATGATAAATACTGTGAAATAGAATATATTCAAATGGTAAAGGGGGTACGGGTATATAATGTGGGGAAAATGCAATGTTAAAAGAAGGAAACAAAGTTTACATATATAGAAGGTGGGGTGGGCAGGGAAATGGAAAAAAATGAGAATTAAGTCGTTTCTTATACTGGCACAAATTTTCAATGTCAATTTTGATCATGATGTGTACATGAAATGTACCAATAAAATCAATTATTTAAATAAAATGGACAAAATGATGTTCTGCAGGATGCTGCTGTGGGACAATTTAACAATCAATGGAAGACTGAAGCTCATGTTGATCCCGTCATGAAGTCTGATCTTGGTGTATTTTATCTACCTACTTCTATTCTCATAAACTGAGGTGCATTTCCTAGTTTAAGGATCCAATTATAATTCTTTCTTTAGAATTTAAATAACTACCATTTAAATTTAATACACAATAATGAGAGCAAAAATCAAGCAAAAGTTTTGAGTGGACACTTTTCCAAAGATGATGTACAGTTAATGATCATATGAGAATACATTCCATATCATTTGTCATTAATTAGGTAATGCAAATAAAAATCACAACGTGATACCTCCTCATGCTCTCGGGAATGGCTAAGAAAAACAAAAACAGATGACAAGTGTTGGCAACAGCGACAACAAGACCAGGCAATAACACATGGAATAACTGTAATCCTTAAATTTTTTGGTGAGAATGTTAAACTATGTGGCTCTGTCAGAGAATAGTCTGGCAGAAGCTCATCCCCAAAACATCCCATGTCTGTTCATAGCAGCATAATGGTCAAAAAATAGGAAAATCCATATGTCTAGTAAGTGATGAGTTGACAAAATGAATATGTGCATATCATGGAAAATTATTGAGCAATGCATCATAATGGAAACTGCTATGTTGTAAAACACAGATGAACCTTGAAAATTGTGCAATAAGTGAAAGAATTCAGTCACAAAAGGTCACATGTTACGTGATTCTATTTACCTAAATACAAAGAATAGGAAAATCAGTAGGCACAGAAGTAGATTTGCTCTTCCCAGGAGATAGGAAGTTGTGAAGAATAAATCATTGCTAGTAATTATGGAATCTTTTGGAGAATGATGAAAATACTCTATAGTGATACTTCAGGAGGATAAAACTTGTGGCATGTGAATTATATCTCAATGGAAGGGTTATAAAAACACCGATGTTCCTTGGCCTATCCTCATACTTTGTGATTAATTAGCATTAGTCATTTATTCCCAAAGCGTCCCACATTGTGTAGTGAAAAGTCAAGAACCACAGTCCTATTTTCTCCATTTCCTTGCATCTACTTGACTTTATAAATCAGCAAGGGAATCTGAGTGATCATGAAGTGGTGAGGCCTAGTCATTGGCTCATTATTACCAAAGCATATTGTTTAAAATCTTGGAACTGAAGTACATCAGAATCGGCCTCCCATCCCCCACCACACCAAGAAGCAGACGTCATGACAGAATAGCATGCGCACCAGCCTGACTCTGGAAACTGCTTCCGAACATGGGAGCTATGAGGAGTAAAGGGCAAGCAGAACACACCTTCCGCACTGACTGCAGAGCGCACCGACCACACTGACCCTCGGCGGAAGGAGTAGTTCCTGTGGGAAGTGCTGGAGGTGCAGGACGGACTCACGGAGAGCCGGCGGGATGCCAGATTGGTGACTTCTTCTACTGGCAAACAAAATGAGAAATGCTGTTTGTTTGTTTGTTTTGACATAAATTTATCATCATCACAAGTGTACACTGTACTCAGGATATAAGGCTTAAGTAGAGTGTAGTTAAAAGAAAAAATTAAAACCGTTCTACCGAATAAAAATCCCTCTCAAAGTTTCCCATAAAAATAAGGTAGAGAATCCCTGTGTTTAGAATGGCTCATAAATCATTCTGTTACTAACCAACAATCTTTGCGTACTTTGAAAGCTGAGAGTAGTTAATTGATTAACCCATTTTCAATGCTGCCACCTGGTTGCGTTTATTTTGATATGTATTTTGGATTCAGCTATTCCCTGAATCACATCCAGTCCCGGCTCCATCACCAAACAAGTTCACTCAGTGTGGCCGACACTCTCTGAAAACAGTCACTCTGACTTCAGAAAACCACAGCTTGTCTCTTTCACTGCGTAATGTCAGGAGGCGAGAGAAGTAGGGCGGAGCATATCACCTCACATCACCACCTAAGGTCATCAGTGTCTACTTTGAAGCAAGTGCTTGCCCTATGACTCAGCCCCCGGGAACCCCGTGTATAGAGGCACCTTCTTCTTCCGGCTCCGAATTGGGCGTGCACGTGGGCTCGTAGCAAGCCTCCTGGGTGATGGGGATGGCGGTGATGAGGCTGGCTTCTCGGCCGAGACGCTTCTTCTCTTCCTCCTGCTGCAAGTTCTTTAAGATGTGTTCTGCCCTCTGATGGGAGCGCGACACAGCCCGGGCTGAAAAGGATTTCTGGGGAGATATAAAAGCAACTTTATTTAGCAGGAACTCTTTCGGGAAGGTGATAAGGCAGAAAGAGTGATCCATCGAATTATAACAACGTAACCGTTTATCCTCAGGAAAGGTTAGAGCTTCCGCGATCCAGTTGTCTGGAGATCTGTTTGTTTTCCTACCATGTCCCCAGGTGATGTACAACAGCGCTTCCCTGATGGGAACTTTTCAATAATGTCTGCCATTTCTGGAAACACTCCTGTTTCAACTTCAGTATTTAGAGTGATACCAATACTTTATTCTTTAAACACTAGGATCAAATAAAATTTTGCCCAAAACTTTTGAACTGGCTTTAAACGGAAGGAGATTTGTTACATAAGATGAGTAAACCAGAAAGACAGGTCCATGGGAAGGAGGAGGTAAGAGATGTATTTCTCATATGTGATTTATTTCATTTTTATAGGTTAATATTTATTACATGGTGAATAATACGTAAAGATAGAGTGACACATTACAAATACTTATATTTTATAAAAACAAAGTTACTGAAAAGGAATTAAGAGAGCAGATGGAGTTATTGAATGTAAAATTTCATTCTGTGTTTTTTAGCAGCAAAGATATAAAGGAGAAATATTACAGCTGACTCATACTTCAGCAGCTAACAAAGAAGAAAGGAAAAAATTCACTCTGAAAAAATGGTTATCCTGTGCATGACTGCTTCAATTAAGATGCCTATGTGGAGACAAATCCTGAGAGGTTGGGGGACAAAGTCAGAGTAGGGAATTAATCACCAGGAGGCTTCACTGCTCATCTGAAGTAATGTCTGTGTGATAGCAATTTCACATCTCTTTGTTACCTTACTGTCACAGGTTCTTCAGAAAGAGAGCCGGTATTAGTCACTTGGCTAAAGGGCTGCTCTCATAGAAGCCTACTTGCAAAGTATTAAGACCAAAGGCTACTATGATAGACAATACAACAGCAATCAAAAGCATTTGATAGACTACTTAGCAATGCATTTTCAAAACCAGGATTCGAAAACTGACTGATGACGTGGCATTAGGTAAGAACTGTGGAGAGAAAAAACACATTCTGAATATAGAGTTATGAAGCGTAGTTTGACATCTGTTGTGAAGCTGCGATAGAGTTCATTGACTTAAACAGGAACCCGTCACCTATACTGGAGAAGCATCAAAGATCTTTGTCTTCTTCAGAGGTTGGAATTATTGCACATAAAGGTTTAGAAACATGTACATCTTTCACTTTGGTACAGCACCATCAGATATGAAGGTATGGCATATAGAAGAATTAAAAAAAATAAGCAATAGAGTTCAAATAAACAATTTTTCACTGTCAAAAATGGATGGGCCTGGAAAATATGGTGTTGAGTGAAATAAATCAGACATGAAAGTTTAAATACCATATAATATCTCTCATTTGAGTGAGGCAAAATGCAAACAGAACAGAACAAAGGATGAACAGAAAGAGACAAGGGGATGAGTGTTTGGAAAAGGGAGTGGATGCAAGAGAATACAGGAAAGAGGGCAGTGGGAGGGGACGGTGAAATAAGTACAATAAAATATGCCATTCACTGGGAAGAATGCCACGTGCAGATTAATAATATCCAGAAGAATGAGAATGAGGAAAGGGGATGTAAATGTGGGAGGGAGTGGTGGGGGAGGAGACTAAAAAAAAAAAAAGACAAAAATTGAATTATGTACATGTACTCATTCCCAAGATGATGTAAACTGTACGGGCAGCAAATATGGACTAACACAAAAACATGGCGCCTGCAAAAAAAAAAAACCAAAAAAAACCCCAAAAAACAAAAAACAAAAAACAACTTCAAAGAAGATGGTAAACACCTGGAAAATTTATGCATAATACATTTTCACAGGAGTGGCAATTTAAAAACTAGTAAATATTTTGCTATTGAAAATGTGGATTAAGGAAACAACACATATGTTAATTAGAATATGAAGACCTTTGTGTATGCAGTAAAGAAGTTTAATCTTTCTGGATATATTATGAGATGTCTTAAAATCTTTGCTACTTACATACCAATTGATTTATTTCAAGGAAATAATTTTCTATGTATCCAGAGAGGTGTTCTTTTCCTATTTTGGCTTTATTTTCCCTATCTCACATTATTCAAAATTGACAAAAATGCTACTCAATAGATGATAAAAGTATATTTAGAAAATTCACTTTCTCAAAAGTTACATTTTTGGGGATTTTTGTTTGCAAATAAACTGTGTTCTAAACTGAGCTGTTCATGAGTTATATTATAAATAATACTGATCTAAGACCTGAGGTCTCAGGGGAAATAACATTGATGGCCGACAAAATGAGGAAGGGAAAAGAAAGTAAGAAACAGGGCTGGGGAGTTAGCTCAGTGGTTCCAGTGCCTGTCTTGCAAGAGCAAGGACTCGGGTTCGATCCCCGGTAACCACATACCATACTGGGCATGGAGACTCATGCCCAGAAGCAACCAGTACCCACATACCACAGTGCCGGGCTTGGTGGCTCACGCCTGTAATCCCAGCACTTGGGAGGCAGAGGCAGGAGGATTGCTGTGATGTGAGTTGGAGGCTGAGCTCAGGGCCAGCCTGAACCACAAAGTGATACCCTGTCTCAGGAAAAAAAAAAAAAAAAGAAAATAAGAAACATACATCTCCTCTTGTTCTCTCACTTGCCCAGTTAGATAGTTTACATATAATGGGATAAATGAATATACTTATTTACAATAAATAGCAGCAAGCATAACTTTTGGCCAAGATATCAATGCCTAATGTGTTTAATAGCTTTCTTTTTAAATTGTCCTATTATTTTCGTTTATTAGTACATGCACGTATTATGTAATATTCACATTTTTTGTGGTTATTGGTACTTGTACATAACATGATTTAATTTCTTTTTTCATCTCCCCTCCAACCCTGCACACATTTCTTGATTTCTTTCCTCTTATTTTTGTACATAGTTATAATACCTAATGTTTACATCCTTTGCATGGAGTTAATACATGTACACAGCATATCTTGTTTGTGAATCATTTCCTTCTTCCCCTCTTTCTATTTCTTGACCTTTCCCCTTTGAGAACAATGTATCTCCTTTCTTCTATTACCTATCTTTTATTTTCATGCCGGGTTCTCATATTAAAGAATCAATATGATATTTAATCTTGTGTGTTTGATTTATTTCACTGAACATTCTGGTCTCAAAGTGCATCCATTACCCTCGAAATGACTCATTTCTCTTTCTTTACAGCAGAGTAGTACTCCATGGTGTATAAATATCACATTTTCTTATCAGGTAGCTGCTGCTTTGATTACACAATAAAGCTTGGTTTAGAAGTCTCCAAATATTCACTGTCAGATGTTATGTGTTTTCTGTTCACAGGAATAAATAGCTCTGTAGCTGGTTTTCTATGCTGTTCTTATGACAGGATGGGATGAACTATCTTATACATTCACCACTTCTTCTTGCATACATTTCCTGTACACCCCCTGGAGATAGAGGAGAGAAAGTGCCTGATACTCACAGACTGGTCTTCATTAATGGGGTCCTGGACACTCCCACTGCACTGAGGGACCCATGGAGGATCGAACATGGGGACGGACGGCATTCCAAGCACTGGCGAGGGCAGAGTGAAGTTTATGCTGGGAGGCGGGATCTGCTTGTTGATATCAGAGGAATGAAGTAAGATGGAAGAAAGGTCTCAGTAATTCTGAAATATTTATATGACACATTCTGCCTCAGGATGCTTTGAGGGTCCTAGGGACTTGACATGGAATAAATAAGCATCAATACACAGGTTTATTCCCAAGATTGTCTCTTATAGAGAACAGAATGAATCTCCCTGGGTCTCATATTACTCATCAGTAAAATGAAGGAATTCAAATAAACAATCTTTAGTTGTGTTAATTCACCCATCATCCCCAAAACATCTATATGTTGCACCTCTGGGGATGGGGCTAGGAGTTTTGAGGCTTACATATGAAAGCCTTACTTTACTTTCTTTTCTTACTTTACCTTCTCCTGTATCTCAATTTATTTTAGTAAGAAGTATTTATCATTGATGAGTTATGTGAACATAAGGAAACAACAGACATCAGGTATGCTATACTCTACCACATTGCTCTGAGGTTGATTTTGCTAATGTGATTTCCACGTGCAGTTCTCACCTTAAAAATCTGCTGTGCTCCCTCCTCCATCCGGGGCCAGACCTGATAGCGGAACCTCCAGAGTGTGTGGAACTTGAGCACGGCGTTCAGTCTCTGCACAGTCTCTGGGTGGTGGAACTCTGACATCAGCATGTCTGACACAGCCTCGGGGACCTTCACTGCACACAGCAGGAACATGGCGGCTAGAGACAGTCAATAAACAGCTGTATGTTTTTCAATGCTTCATGGTTTCTGGGGTGAGGGAAATGGGGAACTGCTCTATTTCCTGAAAATGATTCCTGAGCCAAAGGAACCAGTTTACCAGCTCACTCCAAAACCCACTTCTCTCAGCCATTGGGAACCATATGCCCCTCTTTGCTCCCGACAGCCATCCAAAAGCTACTGCAAAGGCAACAGCATGATATTTCAGTAAAATAACTCATTCCAAGTAAAGCTTTCTGTGGCTCACAGTGGAAAGGGAATGCCAGAATAAAACAGATGAAAAAAGAAAATTACAGCAAAAGCAATTCTAGGCAACAAACACATGGCATGGAGTATCACAATCCCCAACTTGAAACTATACTACAAAGCCACCATTATAAAAACAGCATGGTGCTGGCAAAGTAACAGACTCAAGGATCAGTGGAATAGATTAGAAGATCCAGAAACAACTCCAGATATACTAGCCACTTTATCTTTGACAAAGGAGCCAAATATTCTCAATGGAGGAAAGTTAGCCTCTTTAATAAATGCTGATGGAAAAATTGGCTTTTAACCTACCAAAGGCTAAAGCTACACTTATCTCTTTCACTGTGTACTAAACTAAAATCAAAGTGAATTAGAGACCCAAATATTAAAACAGAAACTCTAAAACTTCTGGAATCCAGGTTAGTTAGAATTCTTGGAGACAATGACATAGTGAAAGACTTTATGAACAAAACCTCAGCAGCACAGGAACTAGAAGAAAGAATCAATAGATGGAATCTCATCTTATTAAAAAGCTTCTTCACAGCAAGAGAAACCACAAACAGAGAGGAAAGACAACCTACAATGTGAGAAAAAAATTTATCAGCTGATCTTCAGACAAAGGCCTACTATCTAGAATACATAAATAACTTAAAAAATTAGATTCCCCAAACTTTAAAACCCAATTCAAAAGTGGACATCTGATATGAGCAGACATTTTTCAGATGAATAAAGGCAGTGAAGAAGCATATGAAAAAATGTTCAAACTCAGTGGTCATTTGAGAGATATAGATGAAAATAACACTGACATTTCATCTCATTCTAGAAAGAATGGGTGCTATTAAGAAATCAACCAATAGGGCTGGGGAGTTAGCTCAGTGGTTCCGGCGCCTGTCTTCCAAGCGCAAGGACCTGGGTTCGATCCCCGGTAACCACATATCATACTGGGTGTGGAGACTCACGCCCAGCAGCAACCAGTACCACATATCACAGTGCCGGGCGTGGTGGCTCACGCCTGTAATCCCAGAACTTGGGAGGCAGAGGCAGGAGGATTGCTGTGATGTGAGTTTGAGGCTGAGCTCAGGGCCAGCCTGAACCACAAAGCGAGACCCTGTCTCAAAAAAACCTAAAAAAAAAAAAAAAAAAAAAAAAAAATCAACCAATAACAAATGATAGTGGGGAGGTGGGGCGAAAGGAGTTCATCTCCACTGTTCATGGGAATGTAGACTGACACAATCACTGTGGAGAGCAGTGTGGAGATACCTTTAAAAAAGCTAGGATTAAAAGTTTCATTTGACCCTGTATTTCCCTGATGAGTATATTTCCAAAAGCATCATACCACAGCACATATGTGCACCCATGTTTATAACAGCTCAAGATTTATAGCTACATCTTGGAAACATCCCAAAGGCCCATCAACTGAACAATGGATAAAGATATGGTTTTTTTTAATAAAATGGAGTATTACTCAGCCATAAAAATGATAAATCAGAGACATTTATAGCTAAATGGATACACAAATGAAATAAGACACAGATGTTTAAATACTGTGTCATTTCTCTAGTGTGAGAAACTGAAGGTATAAATGAAGTCCAGAATGTATGGTAAGTATTGTGAAACAGGAAGAAAATATTCAAAGGGAAAGGGTAACTTGGTTGGGGCAGAACAAAGCAAAGAGAAGAAAGAAAAAAATTTGATGGTAAAAGAAAAAAGGAAAACAAAGCTTATGTATATAGGGAGGTAGAGAGTTGTAGGGAAGGCAGGGGAATGGAAAAAAAATAACAATCAAGATGCATCATGAAAAAAAGATATATTATGTACAGGTGCATATTCTCAATGAAGAATGTAATCATAATGTATTCCTAAAATGTAACAATAAATTCAATTACTAAGAAAAAAAGAAAGAAAAAGAAAATTATATAATGGAATATTCTCTCTTTTTTGTTTTGTTTTTTTGTTTTTTGTAGTTCAGGCTGGTTTGAATTCACTAAGGAGCCCAGGAAAGCTTTGACCTCACAGCAATCCTCCTGCCTCTGCCTTCCAAGTGCTGGGACTACAGGCATGAGCTACCACAACCAGAATTCAGAGCGACATACACCAGCATGTCTCCTGACTGTATCTCTGTCCTTGGTCTCCCTTAGTAGCTTCCATCTCATGAGCTTTCTTAGTATCAGGTCAGTCACCTCAGGGTTTCCAAAGAAGCCCAGTGCTTTTCCATACCCACACAAATTTTCCCAATTAATTCCCCTGCTTTGCCAATTTCCAGCTGTTCTTGGAGTCATTTGCTGTGTGTATTTTCCATGGAAGTCTCTCTGTTACTGTCCCTTTCCTTGAGTTCCTGTAGCTGTCTGGGAAGCACGTGGTAGAGGAGGAAAACTCTGAGCTTTAATGTTGACAAATACATTCTTTACAAAGATATTTGTCATAGTGTTGTATAAAAGAGCAAAAGGGTAAAATCAACCTATATTTCTATCTACAAGTCTGAGGAAATAAACTATAGTGTGCCATTCATCTAACAGAATACTTTGCAGCCATTAAGTAGTGAAGTAAAACTGTAAGCTGATGTTAAAAAATTGGTATCTTATGTATAAAAACACAAAAAGAAAAATCCTTCATAGTGTGTTTCATTTGTGGGAAACCTGTAACATATGTACACATATACATATACACCCTAGACCTAGAAGAAGTCCTGAGAAATTTAAAAATTTCTGGAGAGAGGAATGGCTAGTTATGAGAGAGTATTAATTTTATTATTTTATTTTATTTAATTTTTGCAGTACCAGGGAGCTGCCCTTGTGCTTCCAAGCTAGGCGCGGTACCACTGGATCTAAATCCCCAGCAGGGAGAATGACTTTTAACTCAGTTTAGTACTATTTGAATTTTAACATGTGCATTTAGCAATTTAAATAACTATGGCAAAGTGCTAAAAGGAAAAAGAATGAAGAACTCAAATTTTGAATGTTACTAGCTTTGTGGAGTTGGACACATCACTTAAATTTCCTTTTGATATTGGAATGATGGACAAATGACTTACATGAAATTTACTAAAGTTCATGAGAATAGCTCGTGATAAATTTAGGAATTAATGAAGGAAGAGTTGTGTGATTATAAAATGTAGTAGAAAATGTCAGCCCTGGGCAACATCATCCAGAGGAACTGCAGAGTGAATAACCTCATCGTGAACATCCAGCTGCTCCAGGTAGATATAATGGTCCCTAAAAAGCCTGTGTGTTAAAGTCTTGCCACCTACAGTGGGGTCTAATGGAGTGAGGCTAGTGAGAAGGCCTGAGGTGAATGGGGACGTGAGTCTAAAGAGAATGGTAGAACACTCGTCCCTTCATCTTTCTTCTACTCCCCACTATTGCTGACTGCTACCCCTGGAAGACACCGATAAGCAATGAATATGATGGACCAGGATCATGGACCAGAATCTCTAAAACCAGGAGCCAAAATATCTTGCTTCTCTTTATAAGCTGATGGCCTCAGGGACTTTAAGTGATAGAAATCTAACACACACTCTGAGAGATCTGCTCTTCTGCAAACTACATGATGCAATGAGAAGGAAGTGCTCAAAATGGGCTTCCCTGTAGTGCACGGCTCTACCCAGACATCTAACAACTGCTCTCAACACGACCTAGGAGAGAAAAAGCGCGGTCAATGCCTCGCTCTCTTATTTCAACACAAGTTCCGGCAAGGGCTGCAGGGCTGAGTCCAGGTGGTTTCACTTTACCTGCTGCCCCGGCCATGTGCTCATCCATGCTGAGCAGAAGCTCCCAGGCAGCGGGCTGGATGTCTCCATACATCTCCTCTGTCAGAATTGGTGCTGCCTTGATTAGTAGAGACAAAGGAGCAGGTGATAAGCTCATTACCTGGGAAGAAGATGGGAAACACATTTTAAAATTTGTTATCACATTAATTACTGCCTTCCTAAAATGTATGAGCTACCTCCTTTCTTTTTACTTTCCTTAAATGACTTTCCTTTACCTTCTAAAGTGGAAAGGTATTTAGATAGCATGAGGCATAAGTTTATATGTTATTAGTTAAAATGAATTCTAAGTACTAATTGTGTAATGTTTTCATCTTAAAAACAGCTTTGTAGCCAGCCAAAGGATAAGTGCAATTCAACAAGAAAAAAAAACATACTAGGAAATACACCTTTGTGATTAGTCTACTGGGACATTTTGGACTTTTTTGTCCTTCCTGTTAGAAGATTTCCACTGAAATCTGTAAGCAATCTCTAAATATGAAGCACTTCATCTAGAAGCTCTGTTTTCTAGCCAATGCAAACTTGGCTGGCATTTCTATTTGAAACCTTATATACTGTAGGTATGATCCAATACCCACCCACAAAATCCTGTTTAATCCATTATTTCAGATACTTTGTGATAATTTGGGAGGGATTAATGTAGGAGCTGGACAAGTTATTTTTAAATATATTCCAGAAACACATTAGAGCTTCCCAACTCCCACCCTGTTGGGAAAGTTATGACAACTTAGAGCTTAGGCTGTAATAGCAATATAGCAATGCATCAGGCGCCACAGAAGTATTTTATTTAATCTCCTCAAGAATCCTTTAAGATGAGTCTAGTACTAGGTCTCCATTTTATAGATGAGAAGACTAAGATAAAGAGAAATTAAATACACTGCCCCATATCTCAGAGGAGCAGCCATGGGACACAAGTCGCCAGTGGCAGGAAATCAGGTCTCCTGGAATGGGTAGAGTAGGGAGAGGGGCTGTTCCAGCACATAGCAGGCCATCTGTGGAAGCTGCCTGCCTAGCCACAAGGACGTGTACCCTTGCACACTGGGTGGTACCCTTCCTTACTGAAGAATGGAGCTGTGGGGCCAACACTGTGCTAATGAACAGCATTTGTCCCAAACACTAGTAAACAAACAGGCTACCTGGAGCCTGTTCCCTGATGATGCTACGTGAATACCTTAATCCCAGCTGCCAATACCTGAAGCCTGATGTACTTCAGCATCCCAGAATCCTTCTTCCCTTCCAGGTTGGCATCAGAAACTCTCTTCTTCAGAGAAGGTGTCCTCAGGCATGACTTATCTGAGCACTAAAAAGAGAATGAAATATGGGAGGAAAGTGTTGTGATTTCCCATAAACCAATGGGGTATGATTTCCCTCACATTCCCCAAATGACTCATCTTCTGTGGCAAGAATATTTCAAGAGTTTTTCACACTTTCTGAAATTTAGAGAAGTGGTTAATTTTGTAAAGGGAACTCAAAGATCATTGGTAACAAACTCTTATTTTACATTTGAGGGCACTATACAGTCCAGAGAAGTAGAACTTGACTGAGTTACAAAGCTGGCTTTAGTAGAATGAGGAATAGACAAGAATCTTCTGATTTTCATTTCAGGGTTAATTATATTCCATCAAGTAGTTAAAAATACAAATATTTAAAATAGTAAGTCAGCTGAAATCTACTCTATTGAATAGTTTCTTGGTCCAGAATAGCCCAACTCAATCCCATGATGGCTAACACAATTCCTTCCTGTGGGTCCTTAAGAATGGACAGAGCAGCTGAGAGAAGCAACGGTCCTGCTGGGGATGGGCCTTTGTTTATTTACCCTGAGTTCTGAGTCTTCCTATTTTTGCAGTCCAGGATATACAAAGAGAGAATCCTTCTCCTCACACAGAATAAAGCTCATTTGTTTTTTCAGTGCCATGTCAATGAAACATTTTCTCTCTATGCCAAGGGAAAAAACTGGACTGAAGAATTTTTGGACAAAGCTTCAAGTGTTATAGATGGATAAATTCTGAAATAAAAGGAAAATCTAAAAGTACATGCATATTCCGAGAAAGTCTTTTGAAACTCTGCTGAAAAGGTTCAAGACAACGAATCTGTTCTGTGGGGCTGGTATGGTACCAACTTTTGAAAGGAGTGTATTTGGAAACAAGAACTTTTGCTGTGTTTCCTAAAGAAGGAAAAATGGAGATGTGTCCTTGGAAACACGTATCATTTGAGGAGAAAAGTACTGTAAAAATTATATTTTTTTATATGACTTGAACAGTGGTATACCAAAAAATAGTTCTAAAACAGTTCATATACAGTAATAGTTTTTTCTATAGTTGTGGAAGGATATCAAATGTTCTTTATAATAAAGATATTTAAAAATTAGTATCTCTGTGCTTTTATTCTATGTATAAAATAATACATGTATACGACAGAAAATTTAGTAAAGACAGAAATACTGTGAAGAAAGAAATAAAAACCCCTGTCATATCCAACTCAAGGACAGTCATTACTTGGTTTCTTTTAGTTTTTTTTATTTTTTGCATGCATATTCGCCAAACTGTGATATTGCTATGCAAATGAAATGCAATGTTAAGCAATTAATTTAACTGATTTTATAAGTATTTTGCATGTCATTGTAATTACTTTATAGTATGATTTTTGAATTTTACAAATATTTCACCCTTTTATCTTTTGGTTTAACATTTGTCTTTTTCAGAGATACTTGTGAGTAATTTCTTGATTAAATTATAAAAATGTTACCAGTCAAATACACAAAAATACTCTGTGTAGGAGGAAAAAAGGATGACCATTTACATTATTCCTTGATATTCTGGGAAATGTGGGGCTGTATTTAATTCTGCCTACTGACAAGGTGTAAGTCAAACTTCCCATATATCAAACATTTAAAATAATGGTATCCTCCTTAGAAAGAATGATGTACTTCTGTAGCCTCATGGTCATTAGGGTACCTGTTTCAGTGAAAAGGGAAGGACTTGAAGGGCCTTTCGCAGCACAGTGATAGGGTAGTCATTATTTTTGAAACCATGGTTAGACTTGGAAGACAGGGTAGACAGGCTCACTTGCGACAGGGGCATCAGTATTTCATGTGGAAGAACTGAGGTGTCTCTACAACTGTGACTTCTGAGGGAGAATGAAAGCAGTGACTTGGCGCTCTTCTCTGGTAACTTGATGCAGAACTCCAGTAGGAGGACTTAGGAACCGGTTGGAGAAGGATGCTGGTCCTGATGGGATCTATTCCTGGTTTTTTATATCAGAAGAGATTTAACTAGACTGTGAGGTGCATATGAACAGTTTAAATGATAAGCCAAGGAAGAATTTGTAGAGAAACTAAAGATTAAAATAAAGGACAATTCATCACCAAAGGATGTTGTCTTTTGCTATGATGGTTCTAGAGGGAGTAATGGTCATAGAGAAATAGCTGCAGAGCCCCAAGATGTGTTAGAAGTGCTGGGGAATGCTAACTATGGAATACGTCTTAGAAAAGTCCATCCCACTTTGACTCTGTGGCTTCTCATTTTGACCACTCTTGACTACGCTTGCAATGTAAAATCACCTCTGCCTGGCTAAGGACTCCCCATCCACTCCTCTAATGGAGCCGGGGTGGGTCCCATCAAATTCCAGTTCTAGGCATGAAAGGACTCAGAGTCTGAATCATTTAGTGGTGCTTGTTGAGGACCAGAAACAAAAAATGTCACCTTGAAATTTCCAGTCTAAGATAAATACAGCAAGAGCTATCAGAGGATAGAGATGAGTGACTTGATTATGATGAGGCAGGAAGAACCATTGATGACAAACTCTGTCCATCCTGTGATACAAAAACAGGCTGGTTATCAATGCCCTCAAAGTTTGGCTATGTTTCCCTTTCTATCCCTGGTTTCATGAAATCCTTTGTGAAAAAAACCTAATTGTTTGGACAAGCTTGAATGAGTCTCTATTTCTTAAAACAAAGAATATTGATTATAGAAGAGTAATAATTATTCAAATTAAAGTTTATTTATTCTTTTAATAAGTCAGAAATATTTTTGAATCAACCACATGTGGAACTGAGCCGACTGCTGGACATTTGCCAAGGGGGAAACTGATGCTTGTCAATGTGGAAAGCATATCCTGAGGAGAGACAGATGGCAAACAGCAAACAAATGAAAAGCCAGGGGAAGTTAAAGAGAGAGAGAGAGAGAGAGAGAGAGAGAGAGAGATACAGACCATGATCAATGGATCACTGTACAAATAATAAGATATTGAAAAGTTGGAAATTTAAAAATCACCTTAGTGTGTGGTCTTTGAGAAAAGGATTTCAGTATGAACATCACGCCAACCAAATGCAACATTTCCCAAAAGATAGCTCTGAACTTCACAAATATATAATGGATAATTTATGCATGTTATGTTGAAGCATCACTGTGGCTTATGAAATCAAGACTCAGGTCTTTGCCTTACAATAGAGTTGTCTGGAGTTTTAGGAAAATGTACTGTTTCTGTAGGAAATAGTTGACCTCTTGCTGTTTGTACTGGCTTCATACAATTTGTCATTATGTGGTGTTCTTTCTTTTTGTGGACATGTATAACCATTTACTCTTCCCCCCTATCCTTTTTGGTTGAAAAAAAAATTATCTACTCTTTCTCCAACCCCAAGTACTAATTTAACATTTATTATAATTAGAACATAACACTGGACAAAATGTAGACATATAGGCAGAATTCTTTGGTGAAGATAATATATACATATAGAGTCACAGTTTATGTACATTAAAAACCTTCAGGCTTGAAATTGCACTACAATAAACCAAAAGAATGTACAGCAAGTTCCTAAACACTGAAATGTAGAGTAGCGGACTGATCAGGTTTAGATGGTTATAAAATGTACTGGCAGCCACAGATATATTCTGCCATAAAAACCAATTAAAGATAAAACAGGAATGAAACACCACTTGCTCAAGGTCGATTCTAAGGAGACCGTCGCCTTTACTCTTGATTTACTGCTTTATTCTGTTTTCCTTTTGGCTCTGGAATGTGGTCATTGTTCAGTTATCCGACAGATTCAGAACAGGCAAATGGAAAACATCATCGGAGAGGGAGGAAGGGCCCGAGCCAGGAGCGAGCATTAGGGAAATAAGATGTTTATCACAGAAGACTCAGTAGATCTTTTCAGCTCTGCACATGAATGACTAATGTAAATATAAGGTTAGAAGCTATTTCTCTTGTTTCCTTTTCCTTCCTTCAAGAGAAGTGAGCCACGGCAGGAGGGGAGAAGCCTTTTCTGTTGCTTCACACCAGTGTCATGGCTGAGCCAGAGGTGAGAGCACTTGTGATCCATCTTAGAACATAATCCCATATTGGATGTGTTCCCTCTAGAGTGTCAGTGGTACAAGTACTCTGACACAGTGTCATTCAGGGTGCAAATGTGTAAGGTGTTCTCAGTTCTCAGAGCGTTTACAGTTAAGTGGGAGAGGAGAGGCGGCACTACTTATAAGACAGGATCAGAGCCTCCCTGCGGCCCTGCCTTCAAGCCTTCTGTATCACACTCCTCAGGGCTCCAGCCATGGCCCTTCATACTCCTCTCTGCTTGGAAAATCCCAGGATGAATTAACACCTGGGCTTCCTTCAGGTGAAGATTACTTTATTGGAAAGTTGTCTTTTACTTCCTTTGCCAAGTTGACAGCCTCATCAATAAGCACTCTAAGTAGAGCACCCCTCACTACTCCCCTTAAAACTGTTGCACGTTTACATCAATCTGGAATGTTCTTAACTTTCGGTTCTCATCTGAGATCTTGAACATGACACAAAGGCAGGGACTGTAGCTCTTTGTCTATTAGTATAACACAGTACAAAGCACGGGCTCAGCCTAATCTGTAAATTCTTTAAAAATGTGTTGAGTAGATAAAGGGATAGAAAAATAGATGAGTCAAGAGTAAAGGAATGAATGAAGAGTAGGAAAATCACAAGTGCCATTCTACTCTAATCAAAAAAGACCAAGAAAAGAATAACATGTGTTATCCATGTACAGTATGTTCTGTACATAACACCAGGGAGATCAGAGGATGTTTTAGGGAGAAGATGGTCTTTGAGTTCTGCCTTAAGGGATTCTGTGCTTGATCATATATAGGTTAGAGATGAAAGTACAGTTTAAGCAAAGGTACAGCTCCATATCCTTGTGTTTCCCAGTGTTTGGGGGCAGCCACTAGCCTTTGGCTCATGGCCTTTGTCGCCTTGACCTCTGCTCTGTCATCTCATCTCCTCTGACTCTCTTCTTCATTTACACAGGTCCTCATACCTTCATTAACTCAGAGGATCCCAGGGAACCTTCCCAGCATATGGTGCCCACTCAAGTCTGCCATGTGTTTGCCTTGTGAACGGATTCACTCCCAGGTTCCCGGGAGCAGGATGTGAACATCCCTAGGTATGGCATTTACTCTGTCTATCCTAGCAATCAACCATTGCCACTGCCCTTTTACATTCACATTTATTCACAGAAATACAACAAAACCTGGGGAAAGGGTTCATGTTCATTCATGACCACAAGGGCAGATGTTTTGTCTTATCTTCCACCTTCTCTCAGAACTATACATACATACCCGGAGCTTGGTGGTATAACTGCATTGCCTGACGATCTTTATTTTGGAGAACAAGGTCGGGAACCCTTCTCCCATCCTGCTACACACCAAGTGATGGTTCTCTCACCTCTTTCTGTTTCTTGCCCCGCAAAGCCACATTGCTCAAGCTGTTGCTCTCGCGCAGGGAGTCCACACTGTCTCCGTAAAGCAACTTGATGGCCCTGACCAGCCGGGCGCAGGAGCGGCTGTGGTGCAGGCAGCAGTGTGGATGGCAGTAGTCCACATGTGTGCAGATGAAGCTCTGCTGATTGCATAGCAAGATCATGACCTGGAACACAAATACCCCTGAGACTCCACCTCACAGCCAAGGACAGAGTGACAGGAGATAGAAAATCAGAACGTCAGCTTCCCCCTGGCTCTTAACCCACCACGACTCAGCAATTCTCAAGGAGCATAAAGAGAGTTGTAAGTCTTCATCCAAAGGGCCTCTCTCTCCACACAGATGGACCACAAGGATCTTTGGAAAACAGTAGGAGGTTAACAGACTTTCAAGAGCTTGAAACAACTCTCCCTGAGTAATGATTTTCATATTCTTTCAAATGGAGATTCTTGAACCTCCCTGGCCTCACCTCTCATTTGGAATAGGAATCAGTGGAAATAGCAGTTTGGTTTCAGCTCTGGCCCCTGACTGCTGAGAGGAACTAATATTGGAGAAACTGACCTTGGAGGAATGAACTTTTCCGTATCTCCCACTCTGTCTAAAAGGCTCGAGCTGGAGCTTTTTTTTTTTTTTCTTGAGACAGGGTCTCACTTTGTGGTTCAGGCTGGCCCTGAGCTCAGCCTCAAACTCATCACAGCAATCCTCCTGCCTCTGCCTCCCAAGTGCTGGGATTACAGGCGTGAGCCACCACGCCCAGCACTGTGGTATATGGTACTGGTTGCTGCTGGGAGTGAGTCTCCACACCCAGTATGATATGTGGTTACCGGGGATCGAACCTGGATCCTTGAGCTTGTAAAACAGGTGCCGGAACCATTGAGCTAAATCCCTGGCCCTTGAGCTGGAGCTTGAACCCACGGCAGAGCCCCATTTCTATTCCCGACTGACTGATATTGCTCTCTAATGTTTCAGTCATTTCCACTTTTATAGCTTAATTCAGCTCAAAACCCACATATCCTAGGATTCCTCATTAAAACTCCAGAGAGAGACTTAGTTAATTTAAAAGATATGCTTATATTAAAAGGCAAAAGAAAGGGCATTATGTTCGTAACTTTCTTTCTTATAGTGCTGGGGACAGAACCCAGAGGTCTACACATGTTAGTAAACACTCTCTACCGAGCTCCATCTTTAGGCCTTGAGTTTGAACTTGTAAGTAGCCTTCCCAAAAAGGTAGCAACACCGTCATAGCCATAAGATCAGTCACAGATGCATAGAATCATCCTTGGATTGCTGAATTCATGAAGCCAGTGTCTTGCCTTGATACCTACCCTGTGAAGAACTATGGCAAACTAGGGAACGTAAAACAAAATGTCATACACGAGGCTCATCAAACCCACCCAGCAGGGCGATCCCACATTTCTTTAGGAACAAGGGGACCTGCTTTTTCTGAAAAAAGAAAAACAGCAACAAAGAACTCCATAGTTCTTTCAAATTCAGCTGATAATATTTCATGCCCTTCAAAACTTTCAACAGTTACATGTTGAAATAGCCAGTTTTGTCATCATTCCCCGTATGGTCCCTGTTAGCCTTCTTCATCTTAGCATGAGGCAGAACATATGTAGGAACTATGAGGGACTTTCTGCACTCTCAGAGCTGGGAAATCAAGAACAAACACTAAGAAATTTGAACCAAAGAGGCAAAATGTTGATAGACATGTAGTAGCTCAAGGAAGCTTAGATCTTGATTGGATTGAGGTAATATGCTTCTCTGTTTATCTGCCAGATGACAGAATTAGTGCCCTTTAGAGAGAAATAACATCATGTAGAATCTTTATAATTTTTAAATTAATATACTTCATGTCTTAGAACAGTTTTAGGTACATGGAAAAATACAGTAGAAGGTATAGAAAGCTCCTACTTCCACCATATGCCCAAACACACAACCCCTCTTGCTACTAACATCTTGCACCACTTCCTTGCCACATTAATTATAATCACTGAACTTACATTAACATATTATTCTCTATGGCCTATTCTGTATTAGGTTACTCTCTTAGTGTATATCATTGGGGGTTTGACAAATAAATAATGCCAAATCTTTACAACGGTACCTCTATAATTTTCAGCTAGTCATTCCAGGAGATCTTAAGGAAAAGGACTAAGAAGAATAAAAGAAATTTATATATTGGAATTATTAAGTGTGGACTTTAAAATATCAATAGTTGATTGTGATACATCACAAGGGAAATTTTAAAAATATTTTAACTGAATGATAATGTACACATATTAAACTTTGTATATTGCAGCTAAAGCTGTTCCTAAAAAATATTTATATGAGATGCACTCAAAATACATGATGAATATTGAATTCTTAAAAAATGAATTAGAGTAAGAGACATATTGCCATTAACTTCCCTTGAAATACTCCTCTTTGTTTTGTACACACTTATTCCACTGTTCTTGGTGCTTTCTGAAGCAATTGTGGAAGTTCCCTTTTGTGAGTGTATTTACAAGATGAGATAAAAAATGTGGTGACTGGTGCTGCCAAGTGTGATCCAAAGCCAAGGTCGGTTTATAAAAGTCACAGTCTATTGTCTCCTACCTTACTCACCACATGGTGACACTGTGCTACTTTGGGCTCTTCCCAAAGTCAAAACGACCATGAGGAGTGAACTTTTTGAATCAATTCAGGACACTGAGGCAGCCCCATCAGAATGACTACATACAAAAGAAGGCTTTTAGAATGGTTCAAAAAACAACAGTTTCAGGGAATTAATAGCAATATATCTTTTACTGTAATAAAATTTAAAAAATTAAATATTTACCATGTTTTAATCATATTACATAAGTTTAAATTAGTAAACTAGCAAAGTAATTGAGATTTTTTTCTGTAAGTGTCCATATCAACCAAATAAGAAAAAAACAAAACAAAACAGGTTAAATTCAAAGAAAGCTTTAAAAATAATGGCAGAAATTAAGGGGGAAAATCAAATGTTTTAAAAATGACAAAACCAGAACCTTATTCTTTGAAAAGATGAGTCTGGTAAACTTCTAAATGACTGATTAAAAAAAGAGAGAAAAGACAATCTACCAACATCAGTAATGGTAAAGGCACATCACAGTAGATTCAGCAGAATTTTAGATGACTACAAAATAAAGAACTTTAAAAAAATAATATACATGACAGTTTGGGTGAAGAAAAAAGTACATAAAAATATCACTTTATTTGAATTGTTTCCAAAAGGAAGGCAAATCTGAATAGTAATCTTAATTGTATTACATAAATCATATCTGTAATTTAAAACTCTCCCTCCAAGAATTTTTAGGTCTAAAAGTTTTTACCCAGGCTTTATTCCACCTATTTAAATAAGAAAACATCAACTTTTCACAATGCTCATAGAGTGCTCATGTTCAGAACATCACACAGAAAACTAAAAGGAATTCTTGAAGGTTGTGTAAGTTTTTAAATAAATAGGAGGACATAAATTAATGAAGAAATAAAACGTTAGCTATATTGGGAGGCTTAAATAATAAATATTTCGATTCCTCCATTTTAATCAATCTCTATAATAAATGCAAGGCTGCTTGGAAAATTTTTTAAATGGACATACATGGAGACGAGTATAGCCAAGAACAGTATGTATCATTCTTTTTTTTTCTTTAATTGAAATCTTTATTGGTACATTACATATATGCATCATGATTGCACTCCATAATGGGTATTTGTACCAGTATAAGACACAACTTAATTCTCATTTTTTCCCATAGCCCTGCCCACCCTACCACCCCCCTTTTCCACTGTTGGTGGGACTGTAGACTAGTACAACCCCTGTGGAGATCAGTTTGGAGATTCCTCAAAAAGATAGGATTGGAAGTTCCATTTGACCTGGCCATCGCCCTGCTAGGTATATACACAAAAGAATTAAAAGACTCATATCACAGTGACATATGTGCACCCATGTTTATAGCAGCTCAGTTTGTGATTGCTACATCTTGGAAACAACCCAAATGTCCATCAACTGGAGACTGGATAAAAAAGCTGAGGATGTATCATTCTTGAGGAGAACAAAGATAAAGGTCAAGATATATCCTCTTATAAATGCTTATATGAGCAAAAGGGTCTATGTTGCTGGTGCTGTGCATTTTCTAAACACATAAAATTAAGCTACGGTGTCAGAAGGTTGAGTGATGATTACTGTGAGGGGAAAGAGTGACTGCAGTGGACACATGGGTGCTGTTGATAACATTCTTCTAGACCTGCCTACTAGTGATGGTAATGGTGTCTCTACTTTGAGAACATTTACTGGGCTGTACCCAGGGTTCCCCATGTCTTTCAATATGTAGGTTAGGGTTTACTAAAGGCTTAAAGAAACAGTTGTCTCAAGGATTCTCCACACCAGCCAATTCCAGGATCTCTTTCCACAGCACTGCACTATTGGAAAGGTACTATGTTAGCCCTTATCCGATCCGAGTGCAAGTTAGATGGAAATCAGAATAGACAGTGCCAGTCTCTGTCTATGACAAACAGTGGTGGCAGGGACTCTGCAATCGTACATCTAAGACTCTGCTTTCTTACTTTTCTCCTTCCTTCTTCATAACCAGCTCAAATCTCAAACTCCAGCCCATAGTTTCCTTGGGCTTCCTCCTACTTGCATCCTCTGGATATTCCTTTGAGTTGTGACCTTTGTTGTCTTTGGCTCCTTTTCCTAGTTTTTGTTTGCTTGCTTGTTTTTTAGGGTTTTTGAGACAGGGTCTCACTTTTGTAGTTCAGGCTGGCCCTGAGCTCAGCCTCAGACTCACATCACAGCAATCTTCCTCCCGAGTGCTGGAATTACAGGCGTTGAGCCACCACACCCGGCACTGTGGTATGTGGTGCTGATTGCTGCTGGGCGTGAGTCTCCACACCCAGTATGATATGTGGTTACCAGGGATCAAATCCAGGTCCTTGTGCTTGCAGGATAGGCGCCGGAACCACTGAACTAAATCCCGGGCCCTGTTTGTTTTTTGAGACAAGGTCTTGCTTTGTAGTTCAGGCTGGCCCTGAGCTCAGTATGTAGCCCAGGCAAGCCAGAAACTCACAGAAATCCTCCTGCCTCTGCCTCCTGAGTGCTAGGATTACAGTCATGAGTCTCCATGTCTGCCACTGTGATATGTGGTACTGGGGATCAAACTTGGGACCTTGTACTTGCTATGTAGATGCCGGAAACACTGAGCTAAATCCCCAGCTTTCCTTGAACGAGTTTATGATAGGATCTATGATCAGCTCAGACTGATAGCATGACCTTGTTCTCACCTTCATGGTAGCCTGTATAAAACTGGCCATGATGCTTGGCACACGTTATCCAGTCTGTGTTGATCACTAACATGACCTGGTCCCTTCTACCTTCCCTTGATTCACTGTGGCTCACAGCTGGTTAGACCTTGGTCTTAGTTAAGTTTAGGATGAACACACTTTAGTCCAAAACCCAAACCAGTCCATTTAGTCATCTTAAACATTACCCTTTACTTTCTCAAGCAAGTGGATCAATGGATCAATGCTTTTAGTATAATTTGTCCTCTTTTGTATGGACCTTCCCCAACATTGAAAGTGACCTCAGATTCCTACTTACATGAAGCCACGACATGTTCCTGTGGTAATTCTCCTCTGTGCCGGCATTGCTCATTCCCTCAGGCTCAATGCTAGGCTCGCTGGCACTCCAAGGACTCCCTTCTTCAAAAGAAAATACCAAGAAAGGTTTCAGTGGTCTGTCTCTCTAGGGGGCATGTTTGTAGGTAAAGTTGTCCATGCTTTTGAATCCTAGGGCAGACTACCATGGCCCAATGGGTTTCAGGGCATAGGACTTGGATGGAGAAATAATGAATAGGAGCTGTTAGGCTCTGCCACCAGCTGAACTGACAATTTCAAAGACATTGATCTCTGGTATGGTGGCTTCCATTTTGAGACATGGGAACCGAGAAAAAAATTACGTCTCTGAATTGCTGAGATGAGCTAGGTATAGGCTGACTGTGCCCAAGTCCACTCCAGACTGACCAGGCCTCACAGGTGGAGTTAAACTGGGACACTCCCTGACCCGCAGTGGCCTCAGATTGTACAGCTGCCTCTCCTGTAGCTGTGATTATGCTACTGCTCTACCACTTGGCTTTGTACTCAGATTATTCAAAGACAGCAGCTGTCAAACTGTGGCCACCCTATGTTCTCTCTGTGGGAAAGTATAAAGGAACATCTGTTAGGAACTCCTTGCTTAATATATTATCTATGAAGTTTTGTCTCCAAGTCGAAAGCATTTATGGACTTTTTTAAATGATAAAAGATTACCTCTTGCCTGGCTACTTTGAATCAACTGGAATAAACTAGTCAATCCAAACAGTTAATTGCAACAACTTTCCCCAAACTAACTAGTAATAATATTATAATGTCAGTCCTGTAATACCATTAGAAGTCTCGGGTTTTTTTTTTTTTTTTTTCCTATCGTCTCCTTAAAAAGTAATCTGAAACTTAATGCATAAATTAGCTATTTTCAAAGGTGAGCGTGGGTGGATGGAGAAACATTTCCTATTTTAAATCTCCTTTGATTAGAATATATTCAGCTTCTGTTTTAACCAGATTTGTCAGTCACTTATCTGCATTTTATTGCTGACTTGAGACCAGAGACTGAATGGCAGAGGATGTGCTCGGACATTTACCTAAAAGCTGGTGAATTCTGCCTTCACGCCTATTTAATCTTCTCCTTGTCTGTCAAGATGCTAATCGGGGCCCACATTTTGGAGGAGCACATTTTGGGATTTGAACTCTCTTTAAGTCCTGCGGTGACAGTCTATATTTCTACTACTCGGCTGTACATTAAGCTCATTCTCATGTATTTAGCACATTTTACAGCCGTCTTCTAACTTATCTTTAGGGCTTCCCTGCAGAGCTGGCAAGGAGCAAGTAGAATTATTCATATTAGCTATTTGGAGAAAATATATTCCTGAGAAATTAAGGGACGTGCTTAATCCTCCATTTTCAGGCGTAAAGAATCTTTCCTCTCTCATTACTTGATTTTATTTCTACTGTTAAAAATAGAGATTTTAAAATGCAGAGGGCCTCTAGGTATCCGTCCCTATGGGAATCTCACTTCGAAGGGCCGGATAGGGAAGATGACTATGTCTTCTTCTCTAACGCCACTCTGTCTTCGCTGCTCAACGCGCAGGTCCTGAAGCACCCGCGGCCGCGCAGCCCGCAGCGGCTTCCCCAGGAAGCGGGGTAGAAGGCGCGCTCAGCCTCCCAGGCCGACTGCTGACTTTGCAGACCAGCCGCCCTCCTACGCCTCTGCTCTGCTTCTCCGTTTGTGTAAGGAAAGGGACTTCCGGCTGTTTCAGGACCGCGGTCCTGGCTTCCTACCCCCCACGTCCCTGCACACCCCACTCCTCTATGTTACCTAGATCAGTGACAGTGTCCCTGCTCTGGGACAGCTGCAGCTCCTCAGCCTCAGACTCTGAGTCCTGCCGTGATAGCTTGCTGCTCTTTAAGCTGCCGACTCGGCGAATGCTGGACAAGGAACCCCCCTTCTTCACCTGGAAACTGCGGGTTCCTTTAATCTGGAGCAGGCGAGAACCTCCTATCCTGATCTTCCTGCTGGGAACTGTATTAAAAGAATAAAATAGGGCTTTCCCCCCCTTAGTTTTCCCCAGTTATAGCCAAACTCTCCCCGGTGAGTCCCTGATCAGCCTCCTCTCTGCAGCCGGGAAGAGCAGTCTTCCTGCCCAGGGAGCGACCCACCGTGGCCCCGGTCACCAGGCTCTGTCAGGCAGGCAGGAGGCTGGGGCCACCAGGAAGGGCTGGTGCAGCAACTTTCTTGGACACAATGCTCACTGGGGCTGGGAACATCTGCTGTCTCTGGCCCAGGGTTCACAAGCATGACTGTGCCTCGTTGCAGCACCTAGAACCGTTAGTACATTCATAGCACGTGACACAGACTCAACAGAACCGCAAACCACGTGTCATCATTCTTCCTTCGAAACAGGATTTACAGAATTGCGTGAGCTAGCCTGGAAACACTTTCCCTGTGTAGTCCCTCGTTAAGATATAAGAATGAGAGGTGCGTGTCTTTCCGGAATTCAGCAGTGGTTCTGCTCTGCCACCCAGCAAAGGGACTAACGGGTCCGATTTTGGGGGTGCTTAGGGGAGCATGCATGTGAAATGATTCCATTTTCAGTGCACCTAGTGATTTCATAGCATCCTTGTCTCAGTCAAGAGGCTGGTGAGATGTCAGTCCAAATGTTGCGACACCCTGAGCAACCTGACATTATGTGTATCGCGAGACCATGTATGGTTCACCTTGCGGTCGTCTGGAAGAAAGTCACCAGGCAGGGAAATGAAAGGGAGAAAAAAAATGTTTAAAATTCAAATTTATTCTTGTTTTTCAAATTAGTTTTCTTTACTGTTTTTTTTTGGGGGGGGGGAAGATTTGATGCTGTTGATATTCGTTTTATATAAGTGTAGGATGAAGAAAGTTTTCAGAGGCTTAAAATCCACATTAGGAAGGTGTCTGTTTTATAAACTCACCTTTAAAAACTGTGAACAAGATTTCTTCTAATGATTTAAGGCAGAGCTGTTGAAGTCTCAATCAGGAAGTTTGCACTTTAGTGTCAAGTTTCTCACTCACAGGAGAGTTAATAGGTAGCTATGATAAAATTTGCACAAGTCTTTAAAATATTCATTAAATGTTTACTTTCAAAGTCATAGCGGTGCTATAGAAAGGATCCCCAAAGAATTCTGACTGAACAATATAAATGGTGAGTCTCTAGTTTACTCCTGTGACTGAGAAAGGTGATAATTATCATCTTTTGGCTGATCAAGGTCTCACAGTGCTCCCTGAGTGAGTGTGGACAGAATTTCACATCTGGAAGAAATTTCTTGCAGCACAGTTGGATCAACTCTACAAAAAGTACAGATCATAACACTGCATTTTCACTGTAATTAACTATAACTATGGCACAAAACTCATTCAACTGTTCTTTAAATATGATATTGAGATATAACTGATGCTGTAATCCATCTGAACTAGGTTTGAAACACTATCACTATCATTGTTAAATGACTAAATTTTGAAATTACTCAAGAAGTTTCATGTCAATGTAGTTTGAAAAACAGAGAAAAAGATTGAAGTAGTAGATCCTAGATTTTTACAGAGGTACACACTAACATTCTTTGCCTGAGTTTTTGATACTTTCTACCTTCCAAATGCAGCAAAATAATCTCAAGTTAATGTGATCTGGAAAAGATTTACTGTTGAGACTATGTTTTGGCACCAAAGATAACGTGAGATACTATGTAGCACTGAAAATCCTATTTGCGGCCCAACTTATTTATAAGGGACCTAGCAGTCAGAACTCAGGGCTGGTCTCATATATGAAAAATGTCGGCTGAGACTGCATAGCGTTTAATCACCCTTCATCTCCATGACAACGCGAGATAGTGTGAAAGTGAGACCTACTGATCTAAATTGGGTAGCACATCTCTTTCTTCCATTTCTCTTACCTCATACTGTATCCACTAGCAAGACCTGCTAGCTCTATGCTCAACATATCATAGTGAGTGGAAAGCCCGGCCACCTCCCAGGACTAACGCAACTTCCTAAACCTGCTGTACCTTTCCCCTCTCCATGCACCCAGTAATATTTTTAATAGATCAATCACAACACACACCATATGTCACTTTCATGGTCAAACCTTCAACAGCCCTCTGACACACTCTGACGGAATTAAACTGATGGCCTTGTCTACCAGACGCTGTCTACTCTCTGCCTCGCTCTCTGACCTGTCGTCTCTCGTCTTTCCCCAGCTCCTTCCATGGTAAACAGGCTAGGCTTCTTCAAATGCTTAAGCTTTTTCTGGCACCACAGAGGGTTCTCACTGAGGCCCATCAGATCCCTCCTTCCTCCACCCTCTGCATCTCTGGCTCTTTCACCGAAGGGAGCATCTTTGCCAACATTAATTATATATAATCAGCTTTTCTGACCATATCTCCTGCTGATCTAGGTCCCAAGCCTGATCCTACTTAGTTTTTCTTCATATTACTTACTACCACTGAAAAGTCTGGTATTTTTGTAGTACTCACTGTCCTATGAATATGTGTAAATATTAGTTTTTCACAATTAATATAAGTAAAAATACACACAAGGAAATTTTCCTGTTTGCTGCTGTATTCCAGAGTGTGGAAGTAGTTCTGGTAGACACCTGGTACTCAGTACATGGGTGCAGAGTGACGAAGAGACCGGGTGTGGTGCTTCCATTGTGAGGTGCCGGTCTTTGTCCTGGGATTTGGGTAGATTGACCTGATAGACTCAGTTTGAAGACTAGTTTTTAGAATTAACTGATATTAATTTTTCTTGGAAAAATTTGAATTCTCCTAAGATTTTTTTACTTCAGGAGCTGACAGTTTTAGCTCTAATAAAAACAGATGGTATGAAAATGTTCAAAGTTTTAATAACAGTAGTTGTTAGCAGGGTCCCTATTATCACAATTTTCATGTTGATTTCTGCAGCTGATTTCAGCTTGTCAAATGGGTTAAGAGACACTTGGGGACCATTAGGGAGATTTTTGCCAAGTGATTAAGGACATTTTATGGATATGTTCTCATTTATAGTTTTGTGCTTTTTACTTATTAAATTACTTATTAAATTTTCTCCTCAGGAGAAAATATGCCAAGCATAGGCATGCAAAAGGTAGTCTGCATAAATCACAATCTTGAAATTAGTATTTTAAAAAATTAATGATGCATTTTAAATTTAAAATGGCACAGAATTTATTTTGTTCGACTTTAACTATATAAATATTTGGAGTTTTATTCAAATACTGTAAATAATCACTTGTAGAATTACTTGGGCAAAAACATGCTTTTGAAATTAAAATACCTTTGGGATATGTTTAAAAGATGGTTGTAGTAATTAAAAATGATAATGATACTTGTCATACACAGAAATTTCTTCAGAATTTGCTTATCCTTCCTACAACCTGCTTCACTTCCCTATAAATTCAATTAAATGTGGTATAATGATTATTTTCATTTTGAAAATATAACAACAGTCTGATATTCAAATATTCAATGCTTTCTCAGTGTATATTATACACTCCTTACAAGACTTAAGTATTTTATATTTTCTCTGTACAGAACTATTCCTTTTAAGAATCATTAGTTCATTAAGTATGAATCATCACTGTCTACAGGGCTCTAGTAATTATTTCAATATGTAAATAGATTTGACAAATGCTAAGATGATGTTTTAATTGGAATTCTTCATAAAAGCATTGAAAGACAATGTGATTTAAGAAATAGCAAACTCAAAGTGAAGATGAAGCTTAGAGAGGCCTTTACAAATTACAATTTGTAATCTTCATTGGATTGTATCTGTGGGTTCTAATTTATATGTTCATGATGTATACAAATATGAATAAAACTAATTATTTATCATGGACCTACTGTTTGCCAGGTATTAAGTTCATATTTTTCTTGAATTATCTTTTTTAGAGTTCTAAGTATCACAGTGCAAAAGCTGTCATTATTCAATTATATGGAAAAAATGTAGTTTAAAAGGTAAGTTACTTAGGCAAGCCTGGAGAGTCACTGCATTAGTTCATGTTAAGAGGCACATATTTTTAATTTTCTATGGTATTGGTGATTGAACTCAGGCTCTTATCACTGAGATACATCCTTAGCCCATTTTACTTTTATTTGGAGAGAGGGTCTCAGTTACTAAGGTGGCCAGGCTAGGCTCAAATGTACAATGCTCCTGCCTCAGCCTCCACAAATACAGAATCACAGGTTTGTGCCACCTCCCATATTTTAATATGTTTGAAATTGGGATTTTTCTGGCCAAAGATTTAGCTCAGTGATTTCAGCACCTGCCTTGCAAGCCCAAGGTCCCTAGTTCAATCCCTGGTTACCACCTCCAACAATGATAGGCATGATGACTCATGCCTGTAATCCCAGTACTCAGGAGGCAGAAGCAGGAGGATTGCTGTGATGTGAGTTGGAGGCTGAGCTCAGGGACAGCCTGAACTACAAAGCGAGACCCTGTCTCAAAAAAAAAAAAAAAAAAAAAGGGATTTTTCAAATAACTGATGACATCATATGCTCGCCAGCATCAGGCAGAAGTTGTGATACACTTGCTACTGCTTGTGTCTCTATGAACATGTAGTGCAGAGTGACCTCCAGTGTGTTTCAGCCCCGCGGGGGAAGTAGCAGTGAGAGGTGGGAGGGTAGGTGTGATGTTCTACATCTGGTGACAGTCGTGAGGAGAATGGAAAGG
>PVIR01012244.1:0-45019 GCA_004026965.1 Petromus typicus
CACAGGTGACCTGCCCTGCACAGCGGCCAGCACCTGCAGGTGCTGTGATGTCCCTCCTCACCCCGGGACAAGGTTCCACCCCAGGGATCTGGTGTCTGCACAGCAGGCTCTGCTCCTGCCCCAGCTCCGTCAGACACCCTCCCTTCACCGTGCCGGACACCACATCAGCTCTGCCACCTGCAGGAGCTGTCACTGGAGAGAGAGGGAATGTTGGCACCTAGAGTAGTAGGTGGACAGGATCTTCCCCTGAGCAGAGGATGCCTGGAGCTGGCACATTTCTGGATCCTAGGTATGACCCTCCTTACTCAACTGGGTACCGGGCTACGCCTCCCTATCAAGTACACCTCCCCTTCCCTACACCCAGGTAACGGGCATACAGACCTGGCTAACAGGGTGTGGGCTCATGCTCTGCCCAGATACTGGCCTACATCCCAGCGCTGGGCACACTCCCTCTGGCTCGCCCACCTGCAGAGAGGAATCCATCTCTGGCCTTTTCTGCTAGCTCCGACCTGCAGTTCAGCACCTCGCGATCTCCAGAGCAAAGCCGATATGTTCCCATGTGACATGGAGGGCAACCTCACGTACTCGGCCTCAGTGGGCAAGGCTGCCCCTTCAGGAAGCTGGTGAGCCTGTGCTCAACTATGCCACAAGCACCCACTTGGCTCTGGAGCCCAGGCCCAGCCAGGTCCTCCACCCCTGGCCGCATCCTGTGACTCAGGTGGCCCCAGCCCCCTTCGCCTGCAGCTGGGAGCACTGACCGCACAGTTCTCAGGGGGGGAAATGTATCTGCAGTCTCCAAGCCTCGTCGCTTCAACTCGGCAGCCTCACTTCAGGGACAGGGGACAAGTATGCAGAGATGCTCAGGTCGGAGTTCTCCAGGTTCGGAAAATATTCTGAAGACCATGGAGTCACGATGAAGATCCAGGGGATAAGAGCCTGGATCTTAGACAAATGCCTGACTTGAGCCCCCACGTGTCCACGTGAGCTTGGTCAGGAAACGAAGGCAACCTCCCCCATTTTCAAAAGAACCAAGTCAGCACCTCCCTTCTTGGCCCAGAGTGGGCTCATCCCAAAGGGGAGGGATCCCGGAGCGCCCACCGGCTGACTGCAGGAGCCACTGACTGCAGGAGCCACTGACTGCAGGAGCCACTGACTGCAGGAGCCACTGACTGCAGGAGCCATGGCGGCGCTCCACTCCTCCGGCCCCTTCGTCCCTGCTGCCTCCAGACAGGGACCCCGGACCTGGGAGTTTCCTGGGGTGCACGTCCCTCTGCTTCTGCCCAGCCCCCGTCAGATGACATGGTTTGCTTCAAATGTATCCCCCAAAGTTCAGAGATGGGCTTCTTGAGGGCAGCCGGGTCACAGCGGAGCGCTGTGCTCCCGGAGGACCCCTCCATCGATGAGTTAGTTCACAGCTGTCTGTGCTCCGGGGAGGTGGTCTGGCCACAGGCGGGAAGCTGTCCTGGTCTCTGGCCCCTCCGCGCTCTCTGACCTCTCCCAGCTCTGATACACGAGCAGCCCTCCTCCATCAAGTTCTCTCTGCCGTGGAGCCAGACAGCCCCACACCGAGCCTTCAGAAACCCTCCACGGAGACAGTGCTCCTTCCCAGCGCGTCAGGTCCACGTCTCCGTCCCAGGGGTGGACACCAGCTGGTCCACACAGAGCCACTCCACTGAGGCTGCTGGGAGGAGGCCACCTGCATCCCGGCCATCCAGACCCCCCTCCAGGAGGAAAAGAAAAGCAGAGGTGAAGGGAGAACGGGATGAACGCCAGCCCACTCCTGCTCTAGGGATCAGAGCCCAGGTTCCACGCGGTGGCTCTTCCCAAAGGCCTCACAGTCACTCATCCGACAGGCCCACCCTCGCAGGGCTGTCGGAGGCCAGGCCAGCGTGGGTCCTGGAGTTCTGAAGGAAGCGCTGGGTTCCGACTGTTGGTCCCTGATAGAGAAGAGACTGACCCCAGAAAACCCAGATGCCCTGACCGAAGCGGCTGCGGCAGGGATGCAGGGACTGGGTTTGTGGTTTTCGGAAGAGGCAGCACATGGTAACTGACTGTCATTCAACTCCGTCTCCTGAAGCAGACAGGACGTGTACAGAACAGTGCGCTGCATCGTCAGAAGACCACAGCTCTGTTCTCTTCTGGCTGTGGGAGGCCCAGCACTGGGAAGAGCCAGCCCCCTGTGCCCTCCACCCTGCCCTGTGCAGCCACGCGTGGACTGGCTCTTCTCACCCACAGGAGGCTGCTTTGTGCCCATCCTATGAGTGCCTGTTCTGCTCAGCTGTCTCTACACCCATTTCCCTGGAACACACACTTGCCCGACACAATGGCCACCACCCCTGCAGCTTATGCTGACAAAGGCGTCGTCTTCCAGTTCTCAGCCTTGAGAAAGAAAAATTAATGGGATGTTTGTGTACATGGCAGCGGCTCCGGGTCCAGAGCAGCCCCTGGGAGCTGCCCCCTGCAGGTGACTAGCGGTCCTGACATTGGATAACACCTTCCCACCATGAAAGGCTCCAGGGAGTCAGGGCAGCAGGCCACCACGGCATCTTAATGCATGACCTCTCTCTTAGTCCTTTTGATTTTAGCTCAGCACAGTGGTGCATGACTATAATCCTAGTATTCTGGGATCTGAGACAGGAGAACCTGGAGTTGGGGAGATAGCTCAATGTTCGATCTTGGTTCGATCTTCAGTGCAAAAAAAATAAAAGGTGTTTGCATCCACATCAGCTGGGCCATAGACAGAGGAAGTGCACTCAAAGGATAGGCTGGAGACTTTTGGAGGAAGAGCATCGAGAGAAAAGCACTACATGCAGTCCAGTGCTGATGAGGTCTCCATGCAGGTCCCTGGACAGGGACCCCAGACAGGGACACCGGGGATCATGGAGTCGTGGGGAGCAGAGCTAATTCCTTCTCTCCATAGTTGCTGGGCACCACAGCCCCCGTCTTCTCCCTCTTCAGTGATCTCTGATTCCATACGTTTCCCGGTTCCTGCTGTGGGTTGGTTACTCATATACAGTTGTTACGGAAGCATAAGAATGAATGCAGGGCCGTCAGACGCAAGTCGCTCTGGAAAGAGCCGATAGCAGTAAGCAGCCTGCTCCCAGCTGATCTCACAGTCGTACCGGAGCAGCTGACGTGAGCTTGTGAAATGTCTCATGACCAGAACCCACAGAGACACGGGGCCAGCCCGAGCGCAGAGGCGGCTAATGCGAACGGCTGCCATGCGGGGCACCGCTGAGCAGCACAAATGCCCCTCCCCCCTCCCTTCTTTCCATTTCAGAACCCCAAGCTCTCACACTGAGCTACATTCCCAGCCTTTATGATTTATTATGAGACAATCTCCCTAAGCAGCGGTGTCATCCAGGCTGGACTCACACTTTTGATCCTCCTGCCTCCTCCTCCTGGTGCTGGGATTATAGGAATGCACCACCATGCTCAGCTTCCTAACAGTTTACAGCATAACGGTGTAGTTTTAACTGCAACCTAAGTAGCAAGCAGGAGCCCAGGAAGTGGGGATGGGAAGGGATTTTTGCTCACAATAACCTCTGAGGAGAGAAGGGCCTGACGGGTTCGCCTGGGCTTCCTGTCAGTCACTGGTGCGTCACTTCTGTATTCGGGGTCCTGCGCGCATGCAGATGCCAGGACGACACATGGTGGGGACCGAGACGGGCACGGGCCTTGTTGTAGGGCCCTGGCGCTCTCACCTCTGAGTCGCCTGGTGAGGGCCCTGTCAGCAGGAAACCCCGGGGCGCAGCTCCCGATCCAGGCTTCAAGCTGATCAGTGGGGACCGCAAGGGAGAGGCGGGGATCCCGCCCTGTGCCCCACAATGCTCCTGGGCTCTGCAGCTCTCCCTGAGCTGGGCCGGCCCCGCTGCTTCCGTCCCCTCGCACTCTTGGCCGCTCCCTTGGGCCACAGTGGTCCTGCGTTGCCACCCTGCAAGAGGAACAGCCACAGTGAGCAGTAAGCAGTCCATGGGTCACCTTGCTGCTGTCGCCCACAGCTGTGACACCCCAGGGAGCAGGGTCCGAGCTGCATTCAGATTGCAAGAAGAAGAGAAGGGCATGTGACGTGCTGATGCTGTGTGACCCAGGCTGGGAGGTCGCGGGCATTTGATTTCTTTCTGTTTTTCCCTTTTTTCTTAGAGCAACTGAATGAATTTTCTAATCATATGTCAAATTAATAACGCATTAGTTTATTAGCTCAATCATTAATTGCTATTCTGTTAATACTGTGGTTGGCAAATACCTATCAAATTCTTTGTGGAAATAGAAATACACTGGGTTGAGGAAAACCGTCGGAAATGCTCAGCGCAGACAGAAACGGGCTGAGACTGGGCAGCTGGACACTGTGCAGCTGAAAAGCTGACGGCCTGAAAGCCAGCTAGATTCCCTCTCGGGATGAGCCAGTCTCAGGGCTCTGAGGAGAGACGGACCACGCAGGCCCTACCGAGGCCGCACCCTGAGGCCGCTGTCCCGAGACTCGAGTGCCGCTGCACAGGGGGTCACCTGCGATGACAGCCTGGCTAGGAGCTGATAGAAACTGAAGTTTTATAGAGCCAGCTTTTTGGCCACTTAAAGTCAGTTGCTTTGTATCTAATTTAAGTTCTCCAGGGAGCTAGGCTGATCTCCTCAACAAACTTTGTCTTAAATGCGGCTGATGTCCAACTCCATCATGCGTGTCTGAGTGTCTGTCCCTAAGCCCGTGTAGACTCTGCTTTGGCACAGAAGTAAACCGTTTTCCTGAAGCCAGGTCAGTCACCGTGTCCAATAAGTTACGGCAGCCAGCGAGGCGTGCTTCCGCTGCTCACCCAAGAGACAGATTACTGTTGCCTGACAGTCTGGAAGAGATATGATGCTGTACAGTCGTGAATGAACGGGGGTAAGTGGAGAATGGAGGGGCACCAGGGCTGCGTCACCAGGAAGAAACTCGATGTGGCCTCCCCTGGCGGACAGGGGGTGTCAGACTGACCATGTATGTGTGGGGCCCACTCAGACCCGCTGGGCAGAGGCTTCAGTCCAGCGTGTGCAGTCACATCCTGCTAGGAGACCACACACACGGACACAACTTTTGAGGGGCACTGAGGAGAGCGGTGGGTGTTTGCTGAATCGAGCCTCTAGGTTACCCCAGGGCAGCGCCTGGGGAAGCTCACACACAGTGGCTCCAAGAGCTGTTTCCCCACCGGCCCAGGACTGGGGTCCTCCAGCAGCTGCGTCAGGATCAGAGGCTGTCTGCAGGCTGCCAACCGGATTCTGGGGCCATACTACTTCAGCTCACTGGTCTGCAGGGGCCTCACTGGCCTCTGGCTGCAGGTAACCACTGAGGGCAGAGCCTGCAGGGGACACTGTGTCCCCACCCACTTCCGTGGGAAGCACTCACAATGCTGCAGAACTGAGCTCACGGGGCATGAATAGGTGAGCTCTGCGTGGCACACGGCAGGACAAAGAGGCTTTCAGAAAACTTGATGACCGCCTTTGACAGCATTCCAGATTTGTGAACAATGGTGTTTCATTAGTGGGAGCAGAAGTGATGTCGAGCAAAGCATCCGATGCCTCTCAGTGGGGCCTATTATGGAAACAGCAGCAGAGCGCGATCTGACGAAGAGAGCCAAGCCAAGGAGACCAGACCACTGGGCAGAACCCCGAGAACATGAAGAGGATGAGTCCGCTGCGAGGCCTGGCCACGAGTGACTTGCCACAGAACTTGGTTTCAGTCACAGCTTCCAATGTCTGGCGTGGGTCTCAGACATGGCCTGAGTGTACCAATTAAATATTGAAGAGAACTGGACGGTGCTGTGGTCTCTGGCCCAATTTCTCATAGCAGTTGACTTAAAGGATCTGTTGCTTAGAACAGTGGTTTTCTCCGTTGGCAAGCATCGGGGCTGCTCAGAGGGCTTAATGCATGATTCTCACCTCCAACTCTGGGTTCTGATCTGGGCCATCTTGGGTTGGGGCTGGGAACTGGTGTTTGTAGAAGTTCCCGGGCAACCGTGATGCCACTGCCCTGGGACCACACTCTGAGAGCCTGGAGAAGAGGGGGGCACTGACCAGCAGGGAGGAGTCTGAGCAGGATTAAACCTCAGGGAGGAGGCTGGAAGGACTACCTGGCCCGGCTGTGGCTTCTAACATCTGGGAGAGAGCAACTCGGGTGCTAAGGGTGGGCTGGGAGGAGATCACTTCCAGGGCAGTGGTGGGGTCAGCCCTCCCTGCATTCAGAGGACTGACTGGAAGTCCCCGTTGTACCAAGAATGAAAGCAATTCCAGCAGAAGTGGCTGGATGCACATGTGTCCAAAGGCTAAGCAGGGGTGACCTATTCATCCAGCCCACGTCACCATCTTCTTGGCCCCTGGGGGAAGGCCAGGTTAGGTCTGTGCTGCAGTCCACTTTACAAACCACAGAAATGCAGCAGCTTGGTTCCTGGATTTGTATTCTTCTACACATATTTACCTGCTATAGAGTTTGAGGCTTCATGCAGCTTCATTTTAAATTCCCCTTAATATTTGAGTTTTTGACATCATTTAAAAGTGAAAAGCATCTAAGTCCCGTTTCTTCACTGTCTTTTAGTGACTAGCAGGGATAACAATAAGAACAATAACAAGACCAGTAATTGCTGTGAGGTATCAGATACACAAACACAAATGCAACCACCAACTCTAGCAAAGCAAAGGACTTCCGAGGGATAGGCATTACTGGTGGTTGGGAACATCTAGAAAACAAGCTACTCTGGGAAACAGCTCTAGCGTTCCACAGCCAGGTTTCTGAGCTGCAATTCGGGCAGGTTAAGTGTCACTCACTAGGGCAAAACAGTCAACCAGCGCTGGCCGCCATGCAGCTGCGTCACCACTCCTAAGATCAACCTGTGGTCCCCATGGCTGCTCTAGCTCCCTGTGCACTGCAGTCAGATGGAAAAGGGGCCTTCAGCCTGGATTCTTCCACTCAGCAGACTGATTTGAGAGGCAGTGTGCTGTTCAGGAGTCACTGATTCACTCTCGGTCACTGCTGGGAAGTATTCTAGGGCATAATGTGCCAGACTATCTATCCATATAGCAATGTAGAGGGTGCTGGAGTTGGTTCCATTTTCCAGTTCTGATGAGTAAAGACGCTCTGAGCATGTAAGATTTTACATGGACACGTATTTTCAGTGGGGTGTAGTTTTATTCCTAAATACTTCACCGTATCCCTTTGTCCACTGTAACTGCACTTCCGCCTGGTGTCACATGACACCACACCTATCCGTGAATGTGAACGCGGTGGCTTTTCACGTTGCCCCGACCTCGCACTGTCTCATTGTTGAGTCAGTTTTACCATTAATTCTCCAGGTCTGCTGCTTTCTGAGAATGGAGATCATTCTGCTTCTCCCTGGCATGTGCTTCTGCCACATTCATGCTGCTGGCAGGAGGGCGGGAAGGCTATGAGGTCTCACCGTATCCTGCTCTCCGCGAGGCCCAAGTGCCCCCCCAGTGTGGACATGGTCATCATCCTAAAAAGTACGCATTTGTTCTGATTTCCTCAAGAGTTTAAGAAAGGAATGGGTGTTGGATTATGTCAGAGAATTTTTAGCATTTCTACGAATAATTTGGATCCTTTCATTCGACTTGAGACATATTTCATAGTTTGTAATATTTAATCATCTTTGAATTTCCAGCACAACCCTCATGCATTCATGGTGTATTTTAGTGACATTTTAGTCCATTCTTTACCTCTATCTGACTCAGGTATGTTTGCATCACAAGAAAAATGTGGAAATTTTCTTTCACTATGTAATCTTTGGAATATGTATGTGACATAAAACAGACAGTCTTGAGCCACTTAGTGACAGGACCTGTGATGAGGTCATTTTGTGGTGAGTTCTCTGGATTCAGGGTAGCAGAGCCCAGAAGACCCCTCCTGCTCGGGCTGTGCCAAGTGCCTCACCAACAGCTCGCAAGAGGAACCACGTGACCTCACTTCGCCAGCCCACGTCGCTCCTTCAGTGGCCAACGGGCAGTCACAGCACATCCTGGTTATCCGTCCCTGACAGCCCTCATCTACGGGTGCGAGGAGACGGCAGGGACCTAAGGGCGTGCTCAGCCCTCCACGGAGGGCCAAGAGTGAGATGGCTCTGGCCACTTAGAAGGGTCCCACGCACCAGGGCAAAGGCGCTGCGCGTTAAACCGAGAGACTGGCTTAACCTCACCGTGCACCAGTGCTCTCCGCTGTCCCTGCCGTCCCTCCGCCCATTGATGCTCATGGCTGTGGAGGCTGAAGTTCAAGTTCGAGAGCAGCAGACTGGCATCCTACCAGGCCCTGTGTCCTCCAGGGCAAGGAGGACAGTCATCCCACTCCTGCAGGCCCACCCGAGACTCAGTCACCCCACAGGTTGCGCTCGCTGGTGCCATCGCCTTGGGATTAGAACTTCACCACGGAAGTTCGGGAGGGAAAGCAGACATTCAGACCAGCCAGTTGCTAGTGACCGAAGTTATTGTAAATGTTAGGCCAGTATTTACAACAAAAATACTTTAAATCCCAGGAAAAATGTCCCGTGGTTTTCTTTGCTCTAGAAAATAGCTGTTACTCACACCTGAAAGACCCACCTGGGGGCCACAGAGCACACTTGGCACACACCCAGGGCCGGGTGGGAGTCTTGTCCTTTATTCAGACTTTCCTCCAGGTTTCGCCAAGATGTCACCAACAGAGCTGCACGAGATTGGCAAGTGGCTGAGCGGCTCCTCCTCACTGTAATGCCCTGTAAAAGCTCTGTCCCCAGGAGGCAGTGAGGAGGGACGAGAGCCTCTCTGTCGTTGCTCGCCAGTGTGGCACCGACGGAGGAACGGCAGAGCCCAGAGTTCCAGCATCACCACGAGGAGGGTGCTCACGGACAAACCTACTTCTCTATTTTCCTCCAGCAATGCCAGTTTCCAGGGGAGAGGCCAATGCCCGAGGCAGCTCAGGCCCCTCTGTGGGGTGAAGGGCAGCAGACCGGGAGTTCCGCGGACGTCTAGCTAGCTGCAGCCTCGTGTTGAGCATCAACTCCAGTGACCCCCCCCCCCCGATCCCCGCCCCGGCCTGCTGTTCTGTGGCTCACATTCAGTCCTAATTAGCCAGAACATGTGAGTGCTCAGCAGCCTCAGCGGCCCCGCAAGGGAGGCGGTGCATTGGCCTTTCGCACGGGGTCCAGCCCAGAGCCTCCCCGGTGTGAAGACTGAGATGCAGAGCAAGGCGGGAGGAGAGCCTCAGGCAGGCTGTGGGCATCAGGAGCCAGCAGACGGGCTGCCCAGATGCTACCCTCCAGAGCCTCTGCCCTGGGAAGAAGCAGACCCCATGAGCAGGCACAGGATGTGCAGAAGGAAGCTGTTCGGCTGAGGGCTGGTAATAACTTTCTTTAAATTGGATGGAAGGGATGTTAAGCAGAAACTTTGGGCCATCTGCCACGGCTTGTTTCTGAAGTCTGGCGCGCCTTGTTGTTATCACTGCCAGCCTATTTTTATAGCATAACTCATACAAGAAACATCCAAGTGGGGAGAGAACTGAGCCCCAGTGGGAGCGTGCTGGGAGAGGGGAGTGGGAAGCTGAGTCCCCGCAAAGGGGCTGCTGTCGAGGGCTCACGGTTCTGAGGCCCCGGTTCCCGGCCAGGGCCCCTTGACTACGGGCCTGACCGTCTTTCACAGCGCGAGGTGTAAGAACCTCGTCCTGTACGAGGTGGGACTTGCCGTAGGAAGTGCCCCGGCCACGACAGGCACACACTCCCAGATCACTGCCGCGTCCCGAGGACACCTCTCCTCCCCAGCTCGTCCAGCCCAAGCACGCAGCAGGCCTGTGAGCAACATGGCTGCTCTTCCCACTGGCCTGTAACAAGGACTTTCCGCTTCCTGAAACCCTCCATCACAGCTTCCTGTGACAGTGAAGGGGAGGCGGAGGGGAGGCCCTGGTGGCAACAGAAGCCTTCGCAGCCCTGGGCCCGTGATGGGGTCTCCGAGTACCCACGGTGCCTGGCATGACCCTCCGTGCCAGCCAACTCCACGACCCTGTGGGGTCCCGCTGTTTGGTGTCCTGAGCTCCTGCTGCCCAGCTGCCAGGAGATGATCCCGGACACACCACGGAGTGGCGGAGGAGGAGAGCAGCAGCTGGTCCACAGTCCACAGAAGGACGTTACCGCTGTGGGCAGCTGAGAGCGTCCTAGCGGAGAACTCATCCACAGAGCACCAGGAGCACAGGGGCCAGGCTAGGGAGGCAGCACCGTGGGGAGCTCTCGGAAGGGGCACTGATTCTCCACGTTTCTGTCCATCCTTCTGGCAACCCAATCTGGCCCACGAGGAGATCGGCTGGGCTGGAAACCGGTAGGACAGAGCTTGCCCAAGTTTCGGTCACACTATGGAAAGCGGTTCAGTCCCACAAACGCTGCCTCTGCCCACGGTCTGTTTTGGTGGCAGGCCTGGCCTCAGTGCCCTCAGCCAGAATGAAGGCTAACAGAGGACGTGCGTGCACAGTGGGGCTGTGATGCAGGTACAAATCTCCCCGAAGTGTGGCCGTGCCCCTCTCAGAGACCTGTCTCTAGGGCTCGGGAGGATGTCTCCCAGATGGGGTAAGGGCTGAATTTGGTCGGTGCCATCCAGGTCCAAGCAAGGTCACGTCTGCCTGTCAGAAACGCCCGGGGCCCTGGCAGAGCAGCTTCGGTTTCCATCGCCAAGTCACCTTCTGGTTGTGTGAGCTTTGTGGGCACTTCCTGTCCCCTTTGCAAGGACCCAAGTCCCAGTTTCTCCTGCCGGACTTTGACTGTCAGAGTACCTGTGAGCCCAGGCCACCCACCAGAGCACATACGCTGCTGAACTGCCCATGTCCCAGGTGGCCTTGCGCCAGTGTCTGCCGGCCGCAGGTTCTGAAGGTCGGTCTATTTCTCCCACATCTCCGCACTTCCCAGTGCCATCTGGACGTTGAGCAGGGCCATTAAATCTTCAGGGCGTTAGCAAGCCTGGAAAAGGCAGCAACCTGCAACCCTGGGCCCCACCCAGCCTACAGCCGAGGGTCACCGATGGTCCTGATCCTTCACCCGGGACACGAAAGTCGTCTGCATCATCTCCCCAAAGCCACCACGCACAGAAGCTGAGACTAACGTGCAGGATGTGGACAGAAGCTTGGCTCATGGTCCTCTTTGCCTGCTTTTCACAGGCTAACAAGGCGTCTGTGCAAGACGTGACGTGCTTTCAGTCACAGAGCGGCTGGTGTCCCGCCATAGCCGCTTTGCTGTGGGAGACCTGCAGGCAGCCAGGCCCCACAAAGGAGGCTCTGATGGCCCTGCACCCCAAGCATAAACATGATGCCACGCACGACCCCAGAGCGGGGACGGGCCTCAGTGCCGCACTCACACAGATTCCCTGAGCCCGTGCGGCGCCTTCCTCACACCCTGGAGTGCAAGGAGAGGCCTCTGCCGCACTCCAGGGGCTGTGGGGACTGGAGAGGTCTGTAATTTTTTCCTCCCTTGCTCAGTTGTTTTATATTCAGCTATTTATTCTCTATTAGGGGTGTGTCTTCCTGTACCTACCACAGTGAAAGATGCCAGGATTCAAGGTGTGGTCAAAATACATTGAAGGTTTACACTTTCAAAATGTATCATAGTAAAAGAAACATCAGCCCTCTTCCCCCCAAAACAACTTCCTCACCCCAAACACCCCCAGCCTGTCCTCTGTCCCTTTCTGAAGCGGCGCTGGGCCCTCCTTCTCGAGTGTCTTCTGTGGCCCCATGGCAGCTGTCTGGTGTCCTGACTCGATCCAAACTTTTCTTGCTCATGATCATTGTCTGACTTTACAAAGAGCCAGAAGCCATGCGGTGCCACACCTGGTGAGCAAGGCAGAAGGGAACGCGCGCTCAGCTTTTCCAGCTGCTTTCCCACCAGTGGCACCTGCCCTCTCTGTATTTCTGACACCGCGTAGTGACTCTGCAAAGAGGCTCTAGAACTGCTCAGACGACGGTAAGAACAGCGGGACGAGTGGGTCTAAAGTGAGGATCTTGGGGGGATCGGTGGCGACGTGTCTTTTACTGTGATACATCTGTAAACCATCAGGTGTATTCTGATGACACCTGGTAGGTGGCCTATTATCCCTGATAGGACTTGAACATGCTATCGGTCTTTCATAGTTAATGACCAACTTTGGCCCCAACATCTTCAAAGAAGAAACACACAGTGTACTGAGGAGCCGGGTCCTGGTCCCCACTTGAGGGCAGCTGACGTCAGTGAAATCCGGATGGTCCGGAAGGGTGAAGAAGTCACCTGGGAGGAAAGCGGCCATGAGGCTGGGACGCCGCTGGCAGCAGAGGAGGAGGGGGCGGTCCTGTCCGTTCCACAGACACAGGGATGGGGAGCAGGCGGGACCCTCGGGGAGCTGGTCTCCAGAGAGGGGCACCAGCGAGATGGGCTGAGAAGGAGACACCTTGCCGGGTAGCCTTCCCGGGGGCAGAGCAGGCTGCCTGCTGATTCAGCACGGTGCCCACTTAGCCTGGGGCAGAGCATTAACACGGGACCCAAAACAGCGCCCGGTTCCTTCCTCAGGCTCCAGTCAGAGCAGCTCTCAGCGTGCGCAGCAGTGCGGGAGAGACTTCATGAAGATTTATGTAAAGTGCAAAGCCCCACTCTCACTGTTAAACGAGAAATTCAAAACCGGAGAATGAGTGGCAGGGAAAATGCAGAGATCCATCTGCCACATGTCTGAGTCAACACCCTCGTAGGGGACAAACTGCAAACATCTGCCTCAAAAAGCCCGGGGGTACCGACGGCTCTGAGGAGCTCTGTTACCATAGGAGGCAGGAGAAGCCAAGAGTCACTGTCCTGCTGGTTCTGTACAGCTCCCCCAGCCCAGAAAGAAGTGTTTTTCTTAGCAGATTACATGGGTTTTCACAGAAGTGCTGCACATAAAATACACGCAGAAGGAACATCAAATATGGTGTACAAACCAGACAGAAATACTGGAACAAATTTTTCAAAGCACACATAGAATCTACTACAGACATTTCCAAGCAGGCAGCCATCTGGTGATAGATGGATTCTCCTTCCTCTCAAAGCAGCATGTATTTTATAGCTGCACCTTCTGTCCCACACCAGTGTGTACGGACATTTGCCTCGGATTCCATCGCATGACTGTTTCTCCCTCTGGAAGCTGTGGGCAAAAGCATCAGTGGAGACCGCACCTCCCCTGCCACGCAGGTCCCCTCACACTGCAGGGAGTGCGGCCCTGGGCCTGCTCCCCTCCGGCCAGGGATCCCGGGACACCCTCCCCAGCTCTCTGCTAGAACGCGGCACATCCAGACTCTGGAGCTGACGTCACCTTCTGTCCCTTGTTAAGAAGTTTCAGGGATACAAGTTCGAGCAGAGAGAGAGGAAAAGCCGGAAGCACCGCGCGCTCCCGCTGGAGGCGGCGATGACCCGGAGTCCCGCAGACCTGAGTGCAGGTCCTAAGAGAAGACAGAGTGAGCCTACGGGTGCTGATCGCTTGCTCTCATTACTAATCGAGTCCCCACCGCACCTCCCACCTAGTGGACAGGACACAGTGACCTATCCTCCCAGGAAGCCAGGGGGCAGGAGGCCGAGGAGAGCGCTCGAGCTGCGGTCTGAAGCGTCTCTTCTTGGCAGAGTGCTGCCAGGGAGCAGGACCTGATCTGCCCTGACCCGTGGACTCTAACTGTACCCCTCTCTGTGTCTCAGGCTGAGATTTCACTGCCACTGCCTCCAAGTGGGACCTGAGATGGTGCAGAGCCTCAGCCTGGGCTCCACCCTCTGGGCTGCAGCTGATGTCTATAAAGGGAACCCAGAGCCCACTGATGCCCGTTCCAGGCTCGGAGGTCACAGCAGCTTAAGAAAACGGAGGCTCACGCAGACCTCACGGTGAGCGGAGCACATGTAGATCAAGTTACCCCTCTGCCTCTACCTGTCCAGTCCCTGTCCTTCCTCACCCCCTACTGTCCTGCAGGCCAGGTCCGATCACCCTGCGTCATCCCCGCCAGCCCGTCACAGCCCAGAGACACGCAGGGCTGTGGCAGTGCCCAGCCCCTCGGCCCTGTCCAGCCGGCTCCGCCCCCACTGCCCATCGCCCAGTCTAGCTGACCAGGGCGCCACCCCTCCTTCAAGGCCACGCACACACTGCGCGTCCACCCCTGGACCTGGCCGCACCTGCACCTCGTCCTCTCCGCACAGCTTGTGTCGAGTCTGTCTCCGGCCACGGCCTCTGACGTTCTCGGAGGGAATGTCCCTGTCCCTCTCAGCACAAACCCAGGGTACATAATAAGTGTTTGATAAAAAAACACTTGTGAAGAAGTAGATGTGCAGTTGAACAATATACGAATCCCACCTTTTCTATCCCGAATCAGTAAACCCACACAAATATATAGTTCGAGCACAGGGCCTTGTGGGCAGTGACTCACTTCGCCGATCACCTGTTTTTATTACGCATTTGTTTTGTGCGGTGTGTGCATTAGCCTGGTCTCTCAGTTACTGAAAATCTGGTCAGTGTCAGAAGCAGCACACATTGTCACTGGAAGGAGCCTGTGCCATCCCACCTGCACTCCCGCTGCATGCTGGGTCACAGCTCGCCACGGCCTCATTCAGTGACGCCACCTGGCCCAGGAGCGATCACTCGCATCCCTCAGTGCAGTGTCAGCTTCTGCAGGGTCAGAGCGGGCGCTTAGAATGTCACCAAGGAGCCGCCCGCTTAGAATGTCACCAAAGAGCCGCCCACCCGTGCGAGACAGAAAACACCAGCAAGAGGGAGCTGGGCGGGTGGGGGCGTGGCCCCCCAGGGTTATTCCTCAGTGCACCCACTTTACAGCAATAAATACAAACAAGCACAGCCCCTGTCCCTCCATGAGCTGTGCAGTGGGGCTGACAAGAGTCCCAACACGCAGGGATCCCCCAGCTCGGCCGCGTCCGGGGAGGCGCCCCACACCCTGCCAGCAGCCGCCCTCCGTTCCTGTCCTGCTTCCTGATGTCCTGGCTGTTCCTGGCTCCGGCTGCCTGGCCAGAGCATCACTCCTGTTTTCAATTGATATTTGCACCCACAAATTAGCTAATGAATGTCGAGTGTGCCGCCACCCATGTGCATTAAAAATGGCTCTTTTCACTCCGTACACCTAAATTTTCCTCCTGGAGCATTTTCAGTTTTAGATACTGTATAAAGTGGCTGAATCTTTTGAGAAGAAAAAGGGAAGAAACTTTCATGTCCCAGATGAAGTTAAAGCGGTAAACAGGCCGCTGTGTGGATTAACTCCCTCCAACTCCCGACAGGACACGTCCTGAAGTAGAATGCGGGTGTGTAGAAGCCACTTGGGGGTGAGGGGTCCCCTGCGCCTCGCCGAAGGGAGGGAAGGCGGGAGGGCTCTAGAGGCCCACTGTGGCTGGTTCGCCCTGGGGTGCCCACCTCCTGGCCACCCTGGTTCGCCCTGGAGCCCTGGGGTGCCCCTCGCCCCCCCACTGCCAACCTTGCCATCTGCTTCAAAATGCCTCCTGATTAGCATGCAGCAACATGGAGCTCGAGTTCCAAGAGATTAATTAAATAGCTGTGCTGTGGAAAAATCAGCTCCCAGGGGTCTCATTTTTCTGCCTATCCTAGGTTGAGAGAAAAATACACATAGCTTTTTCGATGAAAAAGAGGACCACACTGAACACAGATGAAGTGAGGCAGTGGGAACATTGCTCCGGGCAGCCTCACCCCACGCTTTCAGTCCACTTCTGTCCAGCCGGTCGATCATCGCCATCCACTGGGCCCGAGTGACAGGCTCGCCTGTCACCTGCCCCCTCTGCCTGGAGGGACCGCAGAGCAGAAGCAGCGAGTAGCAGAGGTGCACCAACCTACCAAGACTCCCGCTCCCTCTCTGTCACTCAAAACTAGCCGTACTGCACTGTGAGCACGAAAAGAAAGCCCGACGCAGACCCTGCCTTGACCCGCACACCCGGCTCCGAACGGCCCCGGGGAAGAGCAGGCGTGTGGATCTTAGGCTAATGCTGCCTCCTGTCTCCACGATAAACAGCACCCTCTTCCTTTGACAAGTATCCACCTCACCTCACCCCACACCCCGGCCCTGTGCCTCGGAGCTGATCCTATCGAGCACCGCTGCCCTTGGGAAGGTGGCCGGTGCGGCAGGAGTCCTTGGCCCACTTGCCCCTCCTGACCCTGTGCTGCTCTGTGGGGCTCCTCACCTGCAGGAGGGGTTCACCTGAGTGGGTGCGGGGCCGCGTGGGAGATCAGGACTGGGACGGCCCTCACTTGTCCACAGGGGACACACGCAGGGACCCCAGAAAAGTGGCCAGCAGCGCACATGACGTGCCAGGCTCAGGACAGTTTCATGTACAAATTAGGCCCAGTAGGAAATTAACAATAATAAACAATAATAGAGCAGGTTTGATAACACACTATCATATGAGTTGTACGAATGTTCTCTCCCTCCCTCCTCCTCCTCCTCTTCACTCTTGCTCCCTCTCCAACACAAACGTCCATATTTTCAGACCCCATCTCCCCTACTGGCCACCGTGGTCTCCGAGAAGGCTACTCTATTAAAACTCTGCCAGCTCAGTTTGCTGCAGGGTTTTCTGAATCAGTGACAAACACTCCTTTCCTGTAGTTATGTTTTGGCAGGAATGCGAAGCTCTGAACAGTCTGAAATGCTAAAGGATCCAAATTTTTAATCAACCAGATTCCTTCAAGACATCTTCTACCACTCCTGCCACTAGAAAGCTCCCACTTCTTGAGGTTTTGGATGGCTTATTTTTGTCGCTGTGGCTTTCTTTTAAATATTTAAATCACATTTTTCCTGTTCTGATTTCCTATAGGGAAGTGTCTGCAGGATTGTGAGAAAGCGGGCATGACAAGGCCATCCCTGAGGGTCGCTGGCCACTCTGAGAGGCACTGAGCTCTGCTGGCAGAACCAGCTTTTGAGCGGACCTCAGGTCTTCCCCTTGGAAGCCTCACAGTGTCACGTCTCTTTCCCTAAAAGCCATCCTCCGCCCTCGGTGAGAAGCGGCCCGACCCAGCACATGGGGATTCAGCGCAGCTTGCTGTCCTGGGCCACACACTGGGGACGGAGCCGCTCATGCAGACAGTGTTTGGAGAAAGAGAACCCACATCTGTCCTAAATGTTATTACTGCTCAACAGCACAGCGCATCCTGGCTCCTCGGGCTGTGAGGACACCAGCGTCATCAACCCTCTCCCGCCCCCGGTGGGGGGGACCCCAGGAGCCCAGGCGTCTCGAGGGGTGCAGTCAGCACCCAGCACCTCACCAGCACGGTGTCTCCCGCGCAGTGGGCTAATGGACCGAGAGCCACCACCCCACTCCATACCTACCCTGTCTCAAGCTGCAGAGGTTGGTGACAGCTCACGGCCCAGGCCCAGCTGGACACGGGGCACGCCCTTTCCCCAGATCCCCCTGTGCCAGGGCCAGTCAGCCTCCCAGCGGAGACTCTGCTCACAGGGCTACTGAGCAGTAGCTGCATGGCATCCCAGGAGGGACAGCCAGGAGTCTCAGCTCTCAGAGAACCAGCTCCTTCCGCCTTCGAGCACACCAGGTTGGTCCCCTCTGGACATTCTGCTAGATAACGGAGGCCCGAAGAGAGCAAGCCCCCACAGCATGGCCCAGATGGCTCTGTGCTCCGCCCCTGGCTCCAGATCGGTGCCAAGGTCACCGGTCACAAAGGGTGACCTGGGCTGAGACGTGTGGGACACCCTGAAGGCCACCCGTCTGCCCTGTGAGGCTGGACAGTCATCAAACTGTCCCAAGGAAGCGGGGACAAATCTGTTTGCCCATGCATATTCTAAACAATTGAGATCGTGTGGATAAAATGTCACACACTGCTTTTGTCCACTTCCAAGAAAGCCCAGCAGCTCTCTGGCCACGTGGAGAAGGGGCCTGCGAGTGTCACTGGCCCCTCTGAGCCGTAGTGCTCTCCCCATGGAGCGGGTGGAGGAGGTAACCCCGCACGTTGGAAGCGCCGAGCCAGTGCGCACTCCGTGCAGCGGCTATTCTTAGCGCCACAGTAAGCAGGGTTTATTTAGAGGTCCTTGGAGGTCTGGGCAGTGATCAGTGAGGGTGTCGGGTTCCTCCCTGCATGTCCCTGGGGAGCAGCCAGGTGAGGACAGGACACAAACTGTACAGGTGGCCTGGCGGCTCCAGGTGACACCTGTCTGATATCTGAACAGTCATACGATGGTCATCGGGGCCCTGCACACCATGGCAAGAACCGGGCATCATGGGTGATGACGATGCTGGGCTGTGGGGACTGGCCTGGCTCCCAGCCTCACTCCTGACACACCTGCTCGGCTCACCTCTAGGGGCCTCTCTGTAGTCACCATGCTCATGATCCGGGCCGCACAGAGACAGTGAGAGGGCGCAGGCCTGGGCGACCCTCGTGGGCTCTCAGGGAGTCCCTGGAGAAAGCCGGATAGCTCCGTCCATCCCCTCGGCCCTGGTGCCCCCAGAGGAAGCAGGAGCCCTTATTGTTATTAATAGAAACTTGGTAATGTCACCTGGAAGAAAAATAAAAGCCCTGGCCAAAGAGGGTTTGTATTTTAAGACAACATAGTTTATATTTAGCAGCTGGGATCATGTCCCTGGGGAGCCATGAGAGAAGAGGAAGCCGGATTGCAGCTGACATCTGGCTGGGGCAAGCGCCACTCCCCAGAGTGCCCACACTCGCCCCGGGCTCCCGGGGAGGCACAGAGGCAGGCAGGACGCCAGAGGGGCTCAGGGCCCATGAGGGAGGGCCAGGCGGTGCCACAGTCCACTGGCCTTCACACGGTCTCCGGAACGTGACCCAGCACGCAGACGGGTCGACCTGCCTCACCTCTGCTCCGTGCTGGGTGCAGGGAGCCCTGCAAGGCCCTGTGGGGTGGGCAGGAGTCGCCCTGCCCTCGGAGCTGGGGTCTTCTGAAGGACTTTCAGGTCATCGCTAAACTGAGGAGCCACCACCAGCACAGCGTTCGTCCAGCTTTCCTGAGCTGCTGTCCACTGCTGTCACCTTCTTCCCATGACACCCACGTGAAGTATGTTAACAGGCTGGGACACTTGATATAGAAGTCGTTAACATAGTCATCATAGGAATCTTATAAAATCTAGAAGAATTATATTAAAATATTAAAAATTCCTACACCACGAGTAAAGCCACTGTTAATATTTAATATTCATTATCTGTCCACACATGTTTTAAATAGTTGAGATGGTGCAGATAAAATACCATACACTGTTTTTCCAGCATATGTTAATCTATAAGCAATTACTATGCAAGCAGCTCATCTATGCAAAATTCTTTGCAAACATAAGTTTAAAGCTGTAAAATATTGCACTGAAGACTGTGTTATAATGTGCCTAATCAGTTCTCCATTTGGGGACTTCCCTGACCCGCAATTCTGTGCATTGCAGGGCTCAGGGAAAGCTGCAGGGACAGGTCCTCTTCCTGGACACAGCTCGAAGCTTGTTTTGCAAATGAGGAAGCACCGTGTGGGCACCTCACCCACACCACCCAAACCATTCTTATTAGAGTACAACTGTTCCTGGTGTCTGAATCACTACAAAGAGGCAGAGAAAGGAACTGTACCACACCCTGGGAAAGAAACAGCAAGTCTGTCCCTAGAATCGCATCTAGGTGCATGTGACACTCAGGACTGGATCGAAATGAAGAAACGCACTCAGGCCAGTGGCCACAAACCTGGCTGGCACAGCAGGCCACCTCCAGAGATTACACAGCACCAACGAAAGGTCTAAATGAGAGCCTGATAATCTGGAGTCAGCAAAGACAAGAGGACAGAAGAAAGGCAGATGGCCTCTGCTTTGAAGCAGAAGTCCTGCACAGGGTTAAGGCTGTTCGAAAGCTCTCCAAGTGGTAGCCAGAAGAGACCGTCGCAGTCCCTGTGCCACAGCCCCGGAACCCCAAGCAGCAAGTCTGGGTCACACACAGATGAGCACAGGCCCTTGTGAAGGGCTGGGGCTCCCAGGGCTCCTCCCAGAGGCTAACAGGACAGGCAGGCTCGGGGGTGACAGCAGGTGGCCCTGCTGTCCCCTAGAAGTTCTCAGGAGTGCTGTGTGCAGGGAGGTGGCTGGCGCAGAATCGAGCTGGTAAAGCTTATAGCTGAGTTCTGCTCGGAGCATCTGTGAGTGCACTTCGACCACACAACCGCCAAACACTCGTGATGGCGACAGGCGTGTGCCTCTGGGAACAGGGACAATGGGAAGTGTGGTTGCTGGAGAGCCATGCCAGGGTCGGCTCTGTGCTCTGGGCTCAGCCAGCTATCCAGGATCACATCGGTGCTCCTATGCTTCTGTCCTAGTAACTTCCAGAGCCACCTGCTCCTCTTTCTCCACGTGCTGCTGCCTGTGGAGCCACAGGACAGCTGCCCAGAGCACCTCGTGCCTGCGACACCCCAGGGTGCTGCTATCCGCTGGCAGGCTGGACCAGAGACGGAGCAGTTGTCTCCCCCTGAGGTGGCTGCACAGGGCAGCAGCTCCTTTCTCTTCTGTCCCACAGGGCTGCCAAGCTGTCACCTGGAAATGCCCTGCTGTGGCACTGAAGTTACCCAACACCAAGGCCAGTGTCCCAGGGTTGGCACGGGGGCAGGCTTATTCTTTTGTGGACCTAGACAGTGTCTGTAATGTTACACCCTAGGGATAGGGCAGAGGACAGTGGACATCACCGAGAAGGGGCAACAGAAAGACAATGTCCCTTGGGCCGAGGGAGAGCCTGGACACCTCTGCCCCTCCCCCAAGGCGAGCCATCACAGTGCCCGTGAACACTGAGCGGTGAGGCAGGTTTTCACCACACGCCACAGTACCCGGCTGTTGTGGGCCCACAGTCCAGAGGACGAGCCATAATCAGCCCAGCTGTGGGGCCTCTGCAGCTGCCTGAACCACACGTAGGTCTCAGAATGTCGCTGTGCACTCCCGCCTGATGTTCGGAGTGAGCTCCTAGGGCCCACACCAGGGTTTGCCACCAGGACAAGGATTTTCCAAGTCTGTGTCCTGCCTTCCTCTCTCTCCACACCCGATCCAGCCCAAACTTCACTCCTCGTCCCCCCTGAGCATGCTCTGCTCACTCTGTCCTGAGGGTCTCTGCAGTCTCGGCTCCTCGCCTGCCCCGTCAGGCTGCGGGTCCGGACTGCCTGCCTCTGTCAGCCATCTTCACCGAACAGTCCACCACTGCAGAAGGCACAGACTGAGCAGCCACAGAGACCAGGCGTGCATGTGCACGTACACACTCACACGCACATGCACACGCGCACGCACAAGCATACCCTTCTGTCCATAAATCACAAAACAGAAGTTTAAAAATTCACCGCCAGCCCCTCTCAAATCCCTCCTCGCCTAAACACACTTCTGTGCCGCCCATATGCTGGCCTGTCCCCGGCAGCTCTGAACCCTCTCGCGTGGGATCTTCATGAGCTGTGATCAGACATGGCAAAGGCTGCCGCTGAACACCATCCGCCAGAAAGGCAGACTGACAAGAACACGACGCCACACCCGGTCCGTGTGCTTCACCGGATCTGGCCCCGAACAGCTCCTGGCTTGTCCCAGGGCCAAAGTGAAACTCCTGGATTCGATTCAGGACAGTGAGGCAGTTAAAGACACGCAGGGTTCCAGAGCTGCTTCAGAGAGCGCAAGAAGGACGGGCGAGTGTGTTCAGAGTGAGGGAGGGCCGGATGAGGACTACTGCCGACGGACGCTTCGCTGATGGCCTTTTTAAAAAACTTAACCCTTCACTACATTTTCATCAGAATGTATATATTGCATATATGTTTATAGATGTGTGTTTATAAACTATGTATATGCAGAGTCCACCAAAATGTAGACATCAAGGAGAAAAACTGGCATAAACATTTTAATACTAAATTTACTGAGCATCATGAGCATCTTTGGCCTCCACGATGACAAGTGGTGGCCTTGCTTCCAGCATTATTAGCTCTGCAAGCTGATGAACAGTGCTGACATTTTCTGGCAGACTCTGTGTCAAGCAAAATGCCACCCCTGGCACACTGAAAGGCCCGCAACAGAGCGGGCATCGGCCCTGGCCAGGCTCACACCCCGTGGGCTCCGCGGAAACTGACCAGACACTGCACAGACCACAGGCCAGGTGAGGCCAAGCGGTGCCACGGGACGTGGCCCAGCGGGCCCAGTGTCCACGTTTCTGGCCTGCGGTCTCCTCTGTCCCCACCTCCTGTGGACACAGCATCAGCTCTGCGCCTCTCCGGGCCTGTATCCTCTTCAGGATAAAAACTAAAGCAGTGTCTAGCCTGAAAGTGTGCTGCGACTATTAGGCCAACTGAACCATAAACTGTAGAAGGGCAGCTTATCAGTCACTCCTCCATAGCTTATTTCTATCGCTGTAAACATGTGGATTTATGAATCCTGCTACCACACATGTGGGACAAGAATAGGCGAAGAAACATTTCCCGACCAGCTTTCTGCGGCCCACTTTGCGTGGAGTGGTCAGGTGACACTGGTCAGGCTGGGGCAGCGACAGCCAGACCCGCCGCTATGCGCAGAGCAGGATCCACACCGCCCGCGGACCGCACAGCACGGCTGCCTCGGGCAGGCACAGCCACAGCCGCGCATCTATGCTGTGGTCCCAGGGAAGGGGGCTGTGCCAAGTGGACAGAAGTCGGGGCAGCCAACTTGGACAAGAAAGGAGCCTCGGATCCTCAGAGCCGCAGAAGGCGACGTGTGAAGCGTGCGGCCCCTCCGCCGGTGTGTGGCGCGGCCCCTCCCGCGAGTCGGCTGCCGTAGGGAGCCCGTGAGTTCCCACGAGCTCCTGCTGCCTACCCGGCCGCCTATTTGGCACTGCCGGGGTGTGGCCGCCGCGGGAGTGGGAGGAAGCAGGGGTCCACCTGACAGGACAGGCTGAAGAGCCCCGGGACACTACTGTCATGATCAGGCTGTTCTACCCTGTGTGCAGCCTCCAGCCCACGCACTGAGGTCCAGTTCCCACCGCACAAGCTGCGCCTCTGTGAGCCTCCCGAGGCCTCCACACCTGCCGGGTCCCTTCGGAGGAGCGTCGGCGCCGACGCCGTTCTGGGAGAGGCTGTCTGTCTTGCTGACCGCAGGTACCTCCCAGCATCCTCGGTCAGGGTCCGTGAAAGTCAGTCTACCCCGCTCCAGTCATTTTAAATTTGTTTCAAGCTCAGCAGTCTCCACAGTTTAACTCAATTAAACCCAGCACAGGTTTAATTGGAGCTTAGCTGCAAATGAAGAGGAAAGAATCCATAGAATTGACTGTTCTTTAACTATAGTTTAGCTCAGCAAGCTAATAGTTTTTTACAGAGATACCACGCTGGGCAGACACTAAACTGTGGTTCACACAGCAGAACAGTGTAGTGCGGCCTTTGCGAGCTCGCTGTAGGAGGCTGTAAGTCATGAGAGATGTTTGAGGCTGCTCGTCATTACTGGCTTTGCGAACTTCCCAAACAGTCCATCCGGGAGCCAGGGTCGGCAAGACCGGCCTCCCACCCCACCTGCTCGCGGCCGAGCGCAGAAGCTTACTCCTCTCCAGCATTTGCCACTGCCCATTCACCTCCACCTAGTGTTTTCGTCACCCAGAAATGCTCGGTGTTGATGGAGGTTTGAAGGTAGGTGTGACCTGTCCGGAAAACAAGCAGGAAGAACGGCACGCCTGTCCGAGCTCGCGGCCCTCCGCTGTGGGGCAGCCCGGCTCCTCCGGGGCAGGCGGAATCCTGGAGGGTCAGTCATGGGCAGGTCTGAGGGGGCAGCGCTGAGGAGCAGGCTCTCGGGTGTCCCTAAGATCTGTCCCCAGCAAGGAGCGGGGTGGGAGGCCCTCAGAGAGGGAAGGCGTGGCCACGCTGGTTTTTCTGGAAAGGTGGTATGGTGGAGAGCCGACAGGAAGGGATACTTAAACGGTGAAAAGAAACAGCTTAGCTTTATACTGAACTAACAAGATGAAGACGCCTTTGTGAAAAAGAAGATGGCACGGGAAAGCCGGAGTAGCAGACACAGCCCTGCGGGGAGATGTGGCATTTCTTGGTGGCTGCTGTGTGGAAGGCAGGGGAAGGAGCTGCCACGCATCGCACTGTGTGACGGCAGAGTGAGCAGTGCTGTCCCCTGGGCGCGGGGGCGCGGGGCGTGACCAGGGCGTGACACACGCGCTCCACTGGGGACCTGCTGTGTTTGGGGTTTACCTGCCGCTCTTTCAATACGGCTAAGTTCAGAAAGCAGTGGTCAGGTACTGGCGTCTGGAAATAGGGCTGCGGGCCATCAGCCACAACGCCTGCCAGGATACGGGGTGGGAGCCCGGGTGAGGCTCACAGATACCCTGCTCTCTGGAAAAGTCTCTGAACAGCTGTAGGAACATGAAGGTTTCACTCCCTAATTACAGTACTTGAGATTCTACAGAAAGTGGTGCCACTGGGCCCTCCATCTTGTCTACCTTTTAGGAATTAGAGCCAGGAAGATTCCTGGGTACACAGTAGCAGCCTCCCTGAGTGTCCACCCCCAGTACCTGCTACTTGTGAGTAACGGGGCACCTGGGTGGACTAGGGCAGGTGCAGGCCACACAGAGCAGAGCCATCTGTGGCTGTGGCCGCAGGGTAATGTGGCGGTGGGAGCACAGCCAGAGAAGCGCCCCATGGCTGGTTCTGGAGACACGGGAAGGGACCAACCCTCACCGAGTGCAGGTGAGCTGGGCTTCCAGGAGAGGCCAGGGACAGGTTCCCCACAGAGCCTCCCCACCCTGCCCCACCCTTGCCCAAGCACCAGCCAGGGAGAGTTATGTTGTGTTGGTCTTTTCTAACCTAAAACTATGAGATACTAAATCAGCTGCATTTGAAACTATCGATGGTATTTTAATTAGTTACAAAAGAAGTAGAAAAATGAATACAACTCAGGTGAAAAGGCTCAGCACTTGAGGCTAAGGTGAAATACTTTTCTTTTATCATTGCTGACATTTACTATGCACTAACTTGATACAAATCCTATCTAGACTTAGTTTCCTCCCATGCATGGATATGTTGCAGGAATCAATGAGAAGTCCATGTAGATGCACATCACACATGTGACATGCTCCGTGGTGTCAATTGCTGATGGGGCTGTCGTGTTGAGGGCAAAGACTAAGATCCTTTCTCTCCAAGATGTTACCTGTTTGGGAGAAGGAACTGCCCTGGTTGGCCAGGGCACACTTTCCTCACTACTGAAACATTCTGCTTGTTTGCATAACAAAGTTCGCTTTGGTTTTCTGCCTGTCTTTGCAGATTTCTCTTCCACCTGCACTTTAAATGCTAGTGCTCCTTGCGTGGTCTTCGGCCCTCCGTGCTTCTTTGTGCCTCCTTCCTCTTCAGGGGTTTCAGTCACTGTCCCAGCCCACATGCAGTCTAACTCGAAGTCAGGGTTTACCTGAACATCGCAGCTGCCGCAGTGTCTTCTGCAGCTGACTCACCCATCCACGTTCTACCTCCTTCTGTACCCTGTTTGTGCTGATGTCCGTGTCACTCATTAAACTTGAACCTTGACATCAGCCACAGTTCCTCTCCTTCTCCTACACGTTGAATCCACTACTGTTGCGTGCTGCCGATCCTGGTTTCCTTCGCTTCCTTCCTCAGCCCCTTCCCTTCCAGTCCGTGGCTGCCCTGTTGATTTGGGACTGGCCATTTCTCAGTGGGTTCCATGTCCATCTGTCTTCAGCTTCCTGTCAGTCCTGCTCCACCCTCTAGCCACAGTGAAAGTCCCTCTCAGAATTCTCCCCTGGCTCTGTGAGACCTCAGGACAAAGGCTTGCAATGAAGCCTACGGAGACCATGTACCCTCAGCAGGACAGCCTCTCCACCCTGGGCACGCCCAGGCCTGCGTGTGCAGTCCTAGAGCAGGACTGACCCCACCGACAGGGAACAGGATCATTGTAGTGACCCTTTTCCTACTTCTCTGTTAGCATTTCAGGGGTAGAGACTGAACCTTTCTCTGCTCCCACAGAATATCTGGCCCAGCATGTGAGGCCATCAGGGAGAAAGGAAATGTAGCGTAAGACAGAGGGACCTACGCACAGGAGGTAGATGGGGAGGGGCCGGGGAGGCTGGAGCACGATATGGGGTGAGGACCGGATGAGACGGGTGCCAGGGCATGAGGGGACCCCACACATACACCCAGAGTGAGGCCAGAGGCCAGCTCTGCCCAAGTCCTGAGTGCTGTCACAGCTCGGCTCTGCCTGCAAACCTCACCAGGAGCTCAGAGCCAGCATTCTGCTGTGGCCTTTCTTCTAGAACAACACTTGGATTTTTCAAAGCATTGAAAGGTAATTTGAAACAGCAGAACCCCTGCGTTCCTGCGTGGTGAGTCACCAGACTTCGTTAGGGGAGTTTGTCACACATCTGGTCAGCATTTGCACACCGTGACTTCCTCAGTCGAGGTTCTGCAGGACTGAGATAACAGTTTGCACACACTTTGGTAGGAGTATGGGTTTGTTTGTTTTTGGAAAATCAACCAAGCTGCAGTATCAAAGGAATACAAAGAACAGCGCTTTCTGCTTTTCTCACTGACTGGAGGGTCACCCATCTTGGCGGCAGCCTCGGGGACCAGATGCACTGGTGATCCTGGAAGATGGCACTGCTGTGCAGCTTCCTGCTTACCCTGAAGCCCACCGAGGCCCACTGGGCTCTTGGCCGAGCACGTGTCTGTCCAAAGGAGGGGGAGCTCTGTGTCCTCCCTGCCTCGGGACCTCACCGGCGGACTCCTGCATGCCTCTTCCACTCCAGTCTGCCCCAGTGCCACCCTCTGTGGAGGAAGCTGACCTCAGCCCCCAAGAGGGCATCTTCTGAGAAAGCCAGTCCTTCCTCAGGAGTCAGCAGCTTCCGTCACTGAAATGAGCCTCTACCAAACCACCTTTCTCTGATGCAGGGAATCTCCAAGGGGCTTGGCGTCCAGGACACGGAGTTGGCTGCTGCCATCCCCGGACCACAAAGGGGGTGAGCCTCCCCCAGGACCTCACCGTGGGAGCGGAGGGTGGTGCACAGGGGAACAGGGCGTGGTTTTTCTCCCCCACCCTTCTGCCCTTGTTTCAAGCCCTTGCTCTGGTTTGGCAGCCAGGGCTTGAACAAGCTGTCGGTACTCTGGAGAAGAGGACACACACAGTGTCTTTAGTCCGGGGCCGCTGCTAGGACTCAAGCTCAGCTTTGCACATGAGCCCAGCTTCCAGGTCATGTCAAGTGGACTGTACCGCGGGGAGGGCTGAGGGCCCTCAGCCAGAAGGCCAGGACTGGCCCAGCTGTGCTAGATCAACTTTTGTGCATATTTCCTGACCACACCTTGCCTCGGCTTCTTAGCCAACTTGTGGGGATCACATCAGGCCCTCTCCAGTAGGGTGTGGTAAGAGCTAAACCAGTGACTCTGCTCGGGCTTAGCACTGCGTTCTACAGCATTGCCTTCCTCCCTGGCGGGCACGGCGTGTTTCTGTGACTTCCTGGAGCCAGGGGAGCTAGTGATGGTGCACAGCGTCTCCCCGTGAGATGGATGGGTGAGTGGGTGGTGTCATTTCTTCCAGACAGTGGAAATGCCTCATGATGAGTTTTGTAAAATTGTCACCAGACCAGATGCACAGGGTCTTCTCTACGGGTTGTGTGGGGAGAGGAGCTGGGGGCTGCAGGTACTGGAGGTGTCTCCTGCACGCAGTCTGTCATGGAGTAGTTGGGTCCCTGTGTGAGTCGTGTGGCCTATGTGAGGATGTCCCACCCAGGACTCTGGAACCTGTCAGCCTCCGTGAAAGGAGCTGTGTGGAGCATCCGGGGAAAAGATGCAGAGAGACACGTGCCCTGGACAGTACGGAGAGCCAAGCGATGTCCCTCCTACTCGACACTCAGGGTTCCCAAGGATCCATGTGAATAGGACAGCGGGCTGAGAGGTGACGGAGAACCTGTCAGGGCTGTCACTGCAGGCAGGGTCTGCAGAGAAGCCAGGGCGTGTGCAGGGCATCACCATGGCGATACCGAGGGGCACGCGGGTGTGACGTCATCAGCAAGGAGCTGAAAGCTGCTCTAGGTCATCGCTTCGAAGAACCCCACCAGGACGAGGTCCACACGAAGGGAGGGAGGGCGGAGTTTCCAAACAACCAGGCAAATGGCAATGCGCTAATAGTTTAAAGAAAGGTCCTTACTGAGTACGTTCGTGAGAGTCAGGTGAAGGGGTGTGAACCCTTCCTGGGAAGAACGCTGCATCACCTGAAACTGGAAGAGAAGAGGACGGGGCCGCCTGAACTGTGCCACATGGTGCAGAAAAGGGACGTGACCTGCCGCAGGGAGATGAGAAGCGTGGAGAGGTCTCAGCTGCCCCGGCTTCTTCCCGTTACTCGTCTATGCTTCATTCATCTAAAATGCCAGCCAAGAGGCCAAGCGCTGACTTACAGATGTGCACCAAAACCAGCTTCCCATTAACCGTCTGTGTGCTCTTGGGCAAGCTGCTTGGCCTTTCTGAGTTTCCTTTGTAATTGTTATTCTGCAAAGATAGGGATAAAAACAATGCTTACTGCAAAGTGCTATTTTTGGAATTAAGTGAGTCACCACAGCACAGGTAGAAGCCTAGGTTTGGCAAAGACAAGGTGCGCAGTAACGGCTCATGGTCACCACTGTAATTGTTATTATTCGCGGAACACTTCGTATGTGCTGGGTCCTGTGCTCGGCATGGCCTGCTGAGTGAACAGGGCGTCGCCCTGCTCCAGGATGGTCCAGTGCAGCGTAGGCGCACATCCACAAGGGCACCCCTGAGGCAGAATGCCGTGCATGAGGTTCGGCTCCCCCAGCAGTGGGGCTTTATGGGAAGGCTGACCACAGCCAGACAGGAGGCAGGGTGAGAGCAGATCGAATCCAGGCCACAGAGCACTCACAGGTCTCGCCTGTACGTTGGTGCCATGTTTGCCCTATGGGGGTGGGTGGGCAGGCCAGGCAGGTCTCGGCTGGCCCTGTGGGCAGTGGCTGCTCACACTGCCATGCCACAAGCTCTGCTTACTCAGAGATGACAGGGAGGTGATGTGTGCCTGCAGCAGCGTCTGATGAGTGTCTGTCCTGAGCCCTCACCCAGCTGAAATCATTTAGAAAGGGGCCACGTCTGGGATGCAGCCTGACTGTGGCTGCTTCCGAGCTGACAGGTGGCCTTATCTAGGACGCAGCCTCAAGCTCACGTGATCTTCAGAACCCAAGAGCACTGTGTGGCAGTGTAACCTTCACTCGCCAACCTGGGAACGAGCTCATTGCACAACTAGCATGTCACTCAGATGCAGGAACAAAGAATAGGCCATTTTAGTAGCTGGCCAAGTATTTGGCCACACTGCATAAAACGGAATAAAAACACATGCAATGACTTTTACTTAATTTGTAATTTAAAATCAATTCAATTAGTTTAATTCATCGTAGATATAATGACAACCTTTTTATTTAATAGCCACAAAAGAACCTCAGTATTGGTCCGCACGGACACACAACCCCCACGAACAAATCCCGTCAGTGCTACTGACGGAGCCACGGTTTGGAGCACTGGTTGTCAGGGTAACTGTTCCATGTCCACCGTGTTTCAGGACGTTGGTTCTGCTCCCCAAGGAGAGAAGAGGTATCTTAGGGACAGAAATCATTACATCATCATGAAACTCACACCCTCAGTCTCATAAGGTCTAACAATTAGAGACCACTTCTTAGAAGCCAGGCACTGGCTTGAGATACTGACAAGATGCCTTATTTAATATAATTCTTAGCCCGAATGGAGTTATGACTGATGTCAGACCAATTTAGTGGAGAAAGATCTGCAGCTTGTAGAAGCTGAGAATCTTGGTGAGCATGAGATTGTCAGTTCTTATAAATCTCAGACCCAGACCAAGTCTATGGGGTTCAAACCCCAGCCATCCACATTGCTATCTGTCCCAAGTCGTGCTGGACACAGAGTACATTTTCCATAAGTAACCAAGGGATGATGGCCTAGACAGTTTCATTGCAAAAAGCCTGTTGTGGTCTATACCACTTACTCAGAGCAGACTACAGTGATTCTGTTTCTTGGGAACTCGGGATTCAGATTTTTTTAATTGTTAAGATCATTATGTTTAAGGATTCTTCAATGAGGAAATATAATAAGTTGGATAGGGTAATAAAATGTTTGTATAATATGTTTGTTTGGATAAAAGTGCTCTTTGCAGTGCTGCCTGAGACCGACTGCCCCGTGTGTGGAGGGGTTTGAGTCGGATGGGGCAACGCGTTCCCAGAACAGCTCCCTCACGTCGGCGTGGATTCTATCACCACATCTCCCATTTCACCACGAAAGAGTCTTCTCCGCAAGGTCTTTAAGTATCTTCTCTTTAGTTTTAGAATAAAGTCTAACGTGGGACGCAGACTGTTCTCTTTCGCATTGCGCTCTCCGGGCAAACACTCTCTCGGTGAGCTCCAGTCAGAGCCGGGAACACGTCCCGGGCGCACAGCCTGTGCAGACTGAGTGCTCTCACCTATCTCCCACTCAGGCCAGCAAACAGAAATCAATCGCTCTTGGGCCGGGGAGTTAGCTCAGTGGTTCCGGCGCCTGTCTTGCAAGCGCAAGGACCCGGGTTCGATTCCCCGGTATCCACATAACAATACTGGGTGTGGAGACTCACGCCCAGCAGCAACCAGTACCACATACCACAGTGCCGGGCGTGGTGGCTCACGCCTGTCATCCCAGCACTCCGGAGGCAGAGGCAGGAGGATTGTGATGTGAGTTTGAGGCTGAGCTCAGGGCCAGCCTGAACCACAAAGTGAGACCCTGTCTCAAAAAACCTAAAAAAAAAAAAAAGAAATCAATCGCTCTTTTCTCAGCTTCATGTTTGGATTTGTTGAATGGGCTGGTTTTCAAGTCTTGTAAACAATACTTTAATATTAATTTTGAAACTGCCATGAAAGAAAGCTTCCCACTTGAAAACAAAACTTGGGTAAAGGCAGGAAGCGCCTGACGCTTTGTGCTGTGCAGCTTCTGGCTGCATGGAAGGATCTGGGGAGCCTCTGGGTCACAGCCCTTTGGGGACAGCAGTCACGTGTAGCACAGTGTCCCTAGACTGAGGAGCAGTTGTGAGTTTCCCATGAAAAGGTAATTTGGGGGAACCAAAGAAAGGAAAATTTATAAAGCTTTAAAAGCCAATGTCGAAAGAACCAAGCAAGGGATCAGAGAGAAGGGAAGCAACATGAGCTCCAGGGCCCTCTAGTCCATGAGGACGAAACGAGAGGATGTGCGGGGCCGAGCAGGCCGCCCCAGGCAGGCTCTGGGCCTGAGAAAGGGGTCCAGTGAAACCTTCCCCGCCTCACAGGAAGCTGTGGCTCCTCTCATGGACCACAAACTGCCTGGAAAGAAAATCTCTGCATAGTGACACAGGAGAATGTGGAAACATTTAGCAGAACATTCACACTTTTGCCCATTGAACAGCAAAGATTCATAATGTATAGAAGATATTCTGCCAAGCAAAGAGTCTTAACTGGGGATTTGAAGTGGTCAATCAAGAAAAAATCATTTAATTACTCATTCATTCATTTGAAACATATTTATCAAGCGTGTAAATATTTCCAGCAATGAGCAGAACATAGCCTAGGGCAGGCATGGCGACCTCTTAGAGCTCTCAATGGTAACATAGGCTGCTGCAGCAGGTGCACCAAGGCTCATGCCCCTAGTATAGCGAGTCAGGAGCCCGTGCTAACCAGGCAGAGCCCTCAGCTTTGCAGAATGACAGAAGGAGAAAGTCCTAAGACAGCCACTAACCCACCAAGATGTCCCCAGAGTGATACGACATAGCTGGTGTCAGCAGTGCGCCTCATGAAACGTTGTTCTTTGTATTCACAGATGCAATGAAACCATGCTTAAGCTCTGCCTGAGTGTTTGTGCATAGAAATCATAATGCTAACAGAAAGACAACTAGCAATATCATAATAGTTAATGCCTACAGGTGTTGAAACTGTTATACCTTTTGTAAATATCTTGCATTTAATCTGCGACTCTGAGGAGAATAGCTCTGCACATCTGGAAACTTGACTATTGATTGTCCTTGAGAGTAAATGCTCTGCCAGGCCCTGGTGCGGTTTGTATCACAGACCACTGGCACAGGGCCTGCCTGGAGAGGGCATCACACTGCCACTGTCCCGATTATTCACCAAGACTCGAGATGGACCCAGCCTCTTGGTGGGGTCCTGAGCTTTGGCTCCTATAGTAATCACACAGAAGGTGCCTGTGGAGGCCGAGCCGGGCTCCCCCAGACTGACATCTGCCCGTGTCCTCATAGTCTACATCTATAGAGAAGCACGTCTTGTGAGCCCCCGATGGGGACAGAATCCCCGGACAGTGAGCGCCCAGCCTGGAGCCTCCTCTTCCAGCTTTGGCTCTTAGTCTTTGCTGGAATGAAGCTGTAAGGTAATAAATCCATCTAGCAAATCACAGAACTAAGGAAGAGCAAAACCTGGGAGATTTGGATTCCTCTGCAGACCCAAAGGAAACCCAAAAAATCTGCTGAGCAGCCACGATGATCCAGTGTCAGCGTGACCGTCACCGGAGGAAGAGGAGAGAAGGCCAGGTGCACCCACTGCTGTTCGACCCCACTCCCACCCCAGGACGGGGTAGGCTCTCCTGTCTGTTTAGGTCAATCCCAGTCTCACTGCAGATCTGGCCTCTCCTGGTTTGGGGGGACTGCTGTTGCCCAGACTGACCCAGGGGCCTTTCCCAGTCAGTCCAGGATTCTGGGGAGGGCCTTTTCCCCTCGGTGCACATCGCACAGGGGTGTGGTCTACACGCTGCACTGTGTGGGCGATGCTGCCTCCTCTGCCAGGCTAGGGCACAGGTGCCTCTGTGCGGCAGTGTCTCCCAGTCCCCGAGAGCCATCTCTGCTGACAGCCTGGACACCAAGATCAGGGCATTCTGCCATGGAGCCCACAGAAACCCCCTTCAAGGAAACTCTTTCCCCTCCACGCAAGAAGACTCTGTCCCTTCTAACCCTTGGGTGCCTTCTGCACTGGGAGCCTTACCTGCCGTGTGCCTGGGGACTTCCGTCCCAGCCTCCTGGGAGGTGGTCCTCTGCAAGGCCGGTGGCTGCTACTTTGGGCCTGGACCACAAAGGCTAAGGACAGCTCCTTCAGTTGAGACAAACATCTGGGGCTCCTCCTAGAACATAACCGCTCACGGTGCAGAGATAATCTTGCTATAATGTCCTGCCATGTGAGGAAGTGCACTATCTACCCAACTGGCAATTAGTCCAATAGATAAATCACTGGGCGAATATTAGTGATCCGAAGAGACAGAAGCAGCAGGAGCAAGTCTCTCCTGTGGGCCAGGACTAGTTCCCTCAACAAACGTCCTTTGCTTCCTTCATTTGGGGAGAATCCCAGGGAAGTACCTCCCCGGGGGCCCCCTCGGGGCCGGAAGTGACAGACCTCTCTTCGCACGCTCGTGCTTGTGGGGCTTGTTGGCTTTGTACTCGGCAAAAGAGACTCCCACTGCATCTGGTTCTGAGACCAGCAGCCAGCCAGCACTCTCCCTTGAGTCCCGGGTTTTGCTCTCCGGTCCCCACAGACTGGCCTGCACTGCGGAAGGCCGCCCTGAGCGGGCGAGGGAGCCGATCCCAGCCAACCCACCTGCTGTCCAGCCAGGCGGACTTGGCAGCCTCCAAAGCCATCGCTGGGAAGTTTCCCCAGGTCAGGAGTGTCGCTGGCCTCAAGTCACCCCAGTGAAGTAGAGACAGACCAGAGAAGCCACGCACAAGAACTCAGGAGGTTCAGATACACAACCGGGGCACCAGATCAAGTTGAAGGGGAATTCTGAACCACGGCACCCACCCACGTGCTCCCATCCGCCACACAGCAGCCCTGAATTAGTGCCAGGCCACCTGTGGGTGCTGAGCCAGGGATGGCAAGGGAGCAAGGAGAAGTCATTTTGCCTCTGTGCCAGGCAGGACCTGAGCCCTTCAGGCAGGTGTGGGCCTTCAAGGTGCAGCCCTGGCCTGCACCACAGCCCCAAAATGACTCAGCACAGCCTGCCTGGCCTGTAAAAGGATCCCGCCACCAGCGGGGAGAAAGCGGGTGCCCTGGGCTAGGGCTGGCGGGAGACCCGAGGAGAGTCCCTCGGAACTCCGAGGGTGTGACCGGTTCTACCTGAGGCTGACTGAGAGGTGAGGCTCGGCCTCCGCCGAGGACCACATTTCCTGTCACACCTGTCATTCTAGGATCTAGGTCTGTCTCTCACTTGCAATGCCCGAGGGCAGGTCCTGGCCAAGGATGAACGGTCCCCTTGGTTCAGACAGATCCATCTCTGAATTGTGAGGCTGTGACCACTGCTCTAGGAGATTTCTGCATTTGCCAGAGCTGCTGTTGTCATCTCCACAGCATGGCCCGCACCCCAGGCCCTGGCATCCCTCCAGATCCTAATCCTTGTGCCAGCCACACATGGCAGCTTTATTCAACCCTCCCTGCTGGCTCGTGCTGTCTTATACACCCCGGGCCAGGGAGTTGGTCACTGAGCCCGAGGTCAAAGCCCACTCTGGAGCACTTGACGAGCCCCTACACCTCGAGGGCGCGCTTCAGGCGCCCTGGCGAGTTCCTACCCCAGCCTCAGCGGTAACTGGGAAGTGTCCAGCATTGCCCTCACACCTGTTCCTGGAGTTGACGGCGACAGCCCTCGAGTGGCTGCGCTGGTATGTGCACCTGATGCCTCATTGCACCAGGTACTGCTGGAGCCCGTGGCTCCTGAGCTTGGAGCCATAAATCCCTCCTGGGTTTTCAGGGGTCTGAGGGCCCCTCAACCTCGCTGTGTTCTGTGCAGTTCTCACAGAGTCACCCCTCAAAGGTGTCCTTGCACACAGTGCTGCACACACAAAGTCTCCCAGGCCACCCAGCCCTGGGTGCCGCCTTCCCCACCATGGCCTGCTCAGGAAGGGGTCACGCTGGCCACGCTGAGCCTGCAGCTACACACCATAGGTGAGAGGGCACAGCACAGTGGGAAGAGGATACCTGGTGGGAGAACCCAGGAGCCGAGAGATGCTGGACAAGGAAGGGTCCACAGGGATAAACACGGCCTCTCAGACCAGAGGAGCCATTGCTCTGCCCTCTGGCTAACACTGAGACACAGCCTGGCCTGTGACTGTGAACAGTTGACTTTGCGCTGAGTTTTGTGGATCTCAACCAATTTTTCTGAATGCCTCCTTCACACTGGGTGAGCAAATGAGACCCCATTCTGTCCTGAGGTCAGGGTACCTGTGGTATCCTTTACAGATCACCCAAACTGCTCTGTCCAGGACACCCACCCTGCTCTATGGGTCTACACATTTTAAATCCATTTAAACAAAGTGAAGAATTCAGTTCTCAAGAATCCTGGACACCTTCCCAAGGCCTACAGCAGCAGAGCAAGACCACGAGGCCAGGGAGGCAAGAGGGTGGCCGCCTCCGGACATGCCGCAGAGGTTCCCTCTCCACCTCACAGACCCGGAGGCAACATCTCAGCCTGGTGGGAGCCTGGCACAGAGCCACCTGGTGACTGGACTACATGGAGCCAGAACACACGGGGAGGGCGAGGCTGTGGTGCCGCTGGGTTGGCTGCGGTCACTGCTGTGCCATGGCTGTCTCTGCAGCGGGAGGATGCAGCCACCCATCAGGGCTACAGCGGCAGAAAATGTGAACTGCCAGAACTCGGGCTAGCAATGCGTTCTGTGTACCTATTTTTCTTTTTTTTCCTTTCCTTTTCTTTTCTTTTCTTTTTTGGCATAGAGACTAGTTTTTTTTATATTTTTCACTTCTGTACAGACAGTGCCTAACTCAAGATGCTGTGATTCACAAGCTTTTGAGTTTCCAGTGGTGTTGAGCTGTCTGTGTGGGAGTTTGGACTGTGGCCTTCTCACAACCAGCAGCGCACAGTGAGCTCTCACGAGTCGAACTGCGGAGCTGGGGAGTTTGGAAGGCTTGCCTAACGGAGTGTGTTTTCCACAGAGAGTATTTTCAACCTATCCAGGCCTTCATCAGGAGAGAGACCCATCATAAACAGAGGTGTATTTGCAATTATAAAATGATACACCATTGCTGTAGATGATTTGAAAACCAATGTAGCAAAAAGACCTAGAGGCAAAAGCTCTTAGAAAATGCGTGTATTTGCTCATAGTTTTCCACATGAGTGAATTTTACCAGAGTGGCCTTCAACTGTGGCTATACCTAGAAGGTTCTTGGAAATGTAAACATCTGGGTGTCCTGCCTACACCCTGGACCATTAAATCAGAATGCCCGGTGTAGAAACCACATCAGTGTCCAATAAGACCCCCTGCAGATCCCAAGGCACAGCCACAGTGGGAAAGACTGTTCTAGGGAGGGCTCACCCAATAAAAACACACTAGTGCAGAGAACAGACACAGATGTGTGGGCTGCTATTCACATTGAGAAGAAACCTCTTTCCCAAATGACGAGCACACGCGCACGGTTATACACGACACAGCCGTGACGACTGGAACTCAGCCACACATTATGGAATTAGAACACGAAGGACTCATGCAAGATTTCATTGACTGATGGGGCCAGGAGTGGCCAGAACATCTCCAATCCCCAGGTATTGTCTGCTCTTCCCCAGCCTTGGACAGTGATGGACACACTAACACAGGGCAGGTGCCTGCTTTGCTTCTGCACTAGGGAATCTATAAAGTGCACATTTAAAGTTTTTCTAAAATCCCAAATCTCCTCCTAAAGGATATGCACAGATATTCTTGATGCAATGTCTATGCTTATATAAATTATAAACACACACACACACACACACACACACACACACACACACACACACACCCCTCAGGGTACTTTATCATCATCATTATCTTTTCATGCTAAGACATCAGGCTCAGCTCAATTTCCAATAGATGCATACTCAAAAAATGAACGTACAAATAACTCATTACATACATTAGTGAGATCATGAGTCCTCCCCTCCCCTTTTCTCTTTCAAAGAATATTGCATTTCAGAGAATGCTGTGAGTATACCTACTCACATGTTTTCTTGGCTTGTATACAGTCATGAAAAGCATATTTCTACGATTCCTAGAAGACTGCTTGCTAGTGAACTAGACACTGTCAAAATGTCCTTATATGAGTGTGCAGCACTTACATTTTCTCCTAACAAGTGCCCACCGCACAGCATCCTTCTCAGTGTCGGTCTTTACCTCTTAACTGGTTCCCTGATGGGTCCTGGAGAGGACTTGGCCATCTTTTAGAAGTGATACAGAGATACGCAGATGAAGTCACCTGCTACTTCAAGTCCTGAGCACCCAAGCCTGCGAAGGTGGGGGCTCGCCATGAGCCTTTATCATTCCCTTATCATTCTCTGGAAAGGCATTGTACTAATTGTTTAAGTAGAAATGTCATCTTCCAGAGCACATTGTAAATAATGAATAAGAGGGAAGTTGGCCCAAGGGAGCTATTATCACTGCTGCATTTCGCAGGGTAACTGACTGCAGTGGCACATGTGCTGCCGAGACTTTCACTGAGCCACCTAGCAGGCTGCGATTTGGGAGATTTGCTCAGACTCTGTACAAGTCTTTATTCCAGCTGTGTTTTCTTTTACAGCTTTTGATTTTAATCATTCATTTGGGCTGCTGCTGACAAGAGACTTCAACACCATAGGCACCACGCAGGGGACTGAAGTCATCTCCCCTTTTGACTTTGGCTTAGAAATGCAAGAAGGCGGACCTCCACTCCCTCTCTCTCTTGTGGAGCCCCTTGGCTCAGCACTGCCCCAGGGGAGCCCCTAGTCCTCTTCTGAATCATCAAGCCAGATCCTTCCAAGAGCCTTCCCGGGCTCCCATCAAGGGGACCCCCCTGCCTCTGCCTCCTACATATTGCATGTGGACCTGCAACCTCGGACATGTGGCTAAATAATTCATGTATTTGCCTTTGTCTAACTTCATCTTCCTGTGGTCCTGGGTCTTATTTATCTCTGCATCTCTAGCAACAGTGTCTGGTAAGCTTGCTGAATGGATATGTCTCCATTTTGAATCCCCTGTGGTTGGGCACCAACACCCCCCCAGTATTCCACATCACCCTGACCATTCCCAGCTTCCCTGGACTCCCTGATGGATCCTGTGGCTAATTCTGGGTCCTGGGTACAAATATGACTGAAGAACTGCATGGTGCTTCCTGCTGGAGGACAGGAAGTGTTCTCTTTCCTGCCGCTGTGGCTAGAGGCAAAACCCGCAGACAGACAGCAAAGCTCAGAGTGCACAGGGACAGAACAGTCTGCCATCGCTGTGGGACGCAGAGGTAAGCATGGGGCTCGGGCTGCGCTGTCAGAGCCAGCCTGGCCCGAAGCAGCCTGTGGACTTCACAGGGGGACCGGTGTGGGAGAGAGGTCCTGAGACAGGAGCATGTCATTTGGTCACAAGCCTCTCACCCCCAGAGCCGCTCCCGACTGATGGCAGGATTTCTGTGGCTTCAAATCATTCTTTGAGCAAACGCAGCTTTGTCCAGTATACTGAGGGAAGCACACTCCAACCCACAGAGAAGAGAAGCGTCAGTGTCTGCAACCCCAGGGGTATCAGCATGGAGAGCAGACCCAAATCCCAGCCACGCTGTTAATGATCGCTCTGCCAGGATGCAGTGTCCTGCCCCCGACCGCGGGGTCCTCTGGGGTTCGTATTCTAGGAATAAGGTTGACCTATTTAGAAATGGGACAGATTTCGCATCTACAGCTAACACCACTGAAGGATATGCATGTTGAAGCTTGGTGGTAAAAAGGTTAACACCAAATTCAAAGTTTATTCCTAAGCAGACATCCGGAGCCCCAGGGGAAAGACAGCAGCTGCCCTGTGGCCCAGATAATGCAATATCAGGGTGAACGAGGACATCACAGAATGTTCTCTTCTCCTCCCCCGAGACCAATTAAAATCTGTAGGCATCTTTCCTGTTGCCCAGGCTGACTGACTAATTGAAACAGGATTGTGAGATTCTCATCCGCTTTCTCTGATCCCTGCCCATCTTGCCGGCAGAAAGCAAACTCTGTGATCCTTGGCCCCAAGCTGCTGAGGCCTAGCACAGGGCTCTGTGCCATCCCTGAAGCAGAGTGCCACACACTGATCCAGACCCAAGACATGGGCGAGTCTGGGTGGCACCCCGACCTCAGTCACAGTTTATCCAGATGAGAAACCCCCTGCCAATAAAGTCTGCCTATGACAAGAAGCATGCTGCTCTTGCTGGGGTCCTCCAGGACCTCACCCACCACCTGGTGCTGGGCTCAGACCGTGGCCAAAGCCTGGCAGGCACTGTCGTCTCCCTGATGTGCCATAGCACGTAACCTCAGGGTGTCCCACACAGCACCAGGCCCAGGAGCGGCTGCACATTCCAGCTGTGAGCAGCAGCCCCCATGGCAGAAACACAGGGGCGTCGCTCCTGTCCCCCCACACCTTCCCAGGAGCCAGGCATCTGGAGCAGCATCAGTGCCGGCTGGAGCAGGCTCCAGGGAGAAGAGCAACCCCACCACCTCGGGACAAAGACCTCTGCCACAGAACCTGCCCCTGAGCTTCCTAAAAGGAAAGGCAGGTACAGGCTCAGCCCACCAGGCAAAGCTGTGTTGGTCTGGAAGCCACCGCTCACCACACCGGCAGGGGAGGCTATGAACCGAGGCTGTGTCTCCAAAATGTCTGTGTTGAAGTCCCAGTCCCCACAGTGACGCTGTGAGGAGGTGGAGCTTCTGTTAGGTGGCCGGCATGTAGGATAGGGCTGCGTCCTCATCAGAAGGGCACAGCAACCAGAGTCAATAACAGGGCCATCAGGGTTTGAAACCTTCCTGGCAGATCGCAGGCGTTCTCACGGCAAAACAAAATAAAACGTGTGACCCTGTGAGGTACTTTGTTGTTCGTTAGCTTGGTTGCGATAAACATTTTGCAACAAATTGGCTTGGTATGAACAAATCTGTTTTGGTGATGGAAAACAACGCTCCTTAAATTTGGGAGCAAGGCTGTTCCCCCATCCGTCCAGCTCTGCACAGGTAGTCCACGCCTGCGCGATAAGGCAAGAAAAACAAATGAAAACACAGGCTGCAAATGAGGAAGAAGCAAATTCTCTGTTGCAGACAACATAGTAATCACTGTAATCTAAAGGAACCCAATACTAAAATGATGGATTTTTCGCAAAGAAATAAATGAATAATTTTTATAACAAATGATTCTCTAACAATTGAATATCCAATATGGAAATAATAATCTTTGTGCATCAAAAAGACCTCAATAGAAAGTTATCACTACATAAATTGAAGAAAATATTTATACTCTATTAGTCAAAAATTTCCTAAATCTGATATATAAAATGTTCTACATAAAAGAGTGATAAATTAAATTTTATTAACATCAAAAATGTTTGCTTTTAAAATATATCATTAATAAATGAAAAGATAGCCCTAGGCCAATAAAAATATTTGTAACATATAACTCTAATTAAAATCTTGTATCCAGAATATACAAAGAGCTCTTATAATTCAATAACAAAATGATAATTTAAGAAGGCAGAAGAACTGAACACACACTACAACAAAGATTCACAATCAGAAAAGCACAAAGAAACAAAAATGAAAATTTAAGTCCACAGAGCAATAGCACTACATTCCATTAGAAAGGCTAAATTGCAGAGTTGATGAGGATATTGAGAAGTGGAACGCTCATTATTTGCTAGCTGCATTGCAAACTGGTAATGCCATTTGGGAAATTTTTTAATAAAGTTAAATCTAGACACATCATAAAGTGTATAGGTCTACTTCTAGGTATTTACTAAAGAATAATGAAAGCAAAGAATCTTGTATGAATGTGCACAGTAGCTGAATTTATAATACCCAGAACTGTAAAGACCCCAATATTCACTGCCTGGTGAATGTTCCTATGCCCTAGTTCATCTGTACAATAGGACACTTTTTAGCATAAAAGACACAAACTATGACAGACACAACAACACAGGCACATTTGAGAGAATTGTGCTCAGTAAAAAAGAGAAACACAAAAGACTAAGTACTATATGGTTCAGTTCACATGAACTTCTAAAAATAAAGCCAGACCACAGAGTTAGGACGGAGGGATCTCCAGGATTGCCAGAGGTGGGGACTGTAGGACTGGAGATCTACGTGGCGTGACGGGAACGCTCCATGCTGCGGTGCTCAAGGTGCTAGCACAACTGCGTACAGTTGTCAGATGTTGTTGCATTATACTCTGAAAACCGGCAAGTCATGTATAAACTCCGTCTCAAGGCTAATTATATGTATACACACATACATGCATGCATGCTCACAGATTATGCAAAGCAAAAACATTCAGTGTGGGAAAAAAATCAGATACACATAACTCCTCGCCATCACTGACAGGAGACTGAAAACCCTTGGTAAGGAATGCCGGACTCCAGTTTCTGTCTGTGTCCCTGCGGCCCCTCTTCCCGCCCTTCCTCTGAGAGGGAAAGGGGGTGGAAAACCGCCTGTCCAAGGAGCAGCAGACTCTTCCAATAGGTCTGCAGAGACACACACCATTGTTCTTACACTGCAGCTCTACAGATGAACACAAGCCCTACGCCTGGAGCAAGGTCTCCAAAGTCCAGGTGCCAGCCCCAGCAGTTCATCAAAATGTTTATCTGTGGAAAATTCAGGACTCTCGGCATTTTGGCTGCAGCACTCCAGTGCCTCCCGGGGGCATCAGAATCACCTAGGGCAAGACACTCAGACTGCAGGAAGAGAAGAAAGGGCGCCGGTCTCTGCTGGGGACAGTCCACTCCGCATCCACTGAATCAAAATCCGGGCCAAGAGAGCACCGTGTTCCGACCCCTGGAGTCGGGAGGAGGAGGACGGGGAGAAGAGGCTTCGTGCCTTCACTGTCTCCACGTCCTCACGATCTTCGCTGTCTTCACTGAGGCAGTTCACAGCTCAGACAGGGAGTTTCCAGTACACATTAGGAGAGAAATCAACTCAGGGTGTTAGGAAAAGAATGAGCTAAATAGCTTAGAGGGAAACAAAGAGAGGAATTAGTAAAGATAAAAGTTAAAGACTTTGAAGGAAAGGAGAAGACAATAGGACCAACAAATAAATCCCAAAGTTAGATCTTATAGGAGATAAACAAATAAAAAGCCTAGTAGATATTGTTAGATGTCCTAGTCAAAAAAAACCCTAGAGAACTCATAAATCAGGATATAAAATTGGCATGTGCGAAATAATTGCAAAAACAGAACAAACCAGTGGAACTTGCCTTGTAAATAAAACTGAAATAATTTAAAAATCTTCTAAATTCATCATAGGAATTGAATTTAATATTAATAAAAACAACATTAAACAAAAGCACTAATCACCTATTATTTCAGATGCAAAAATTCTAAATAAAATATTAGCAATAAGAAATTTGTGAAGGTCAGGGATTTAGCTCAGTGGTTCCAGCGCCTGCCTTGCAAGCACAAGGGCCTAGGTTCAGTCCCCCATAACCACTTACAACAATGCTGGGTGTGGAGACTCACACCCACCAGCAATCAGAACCAGATACCACAGTGCCTAGCGTGGCGGCTCACACCTGTAATCCCAGTACTTGGGAGGTAGAGGCAGGAGGATTGCTGTGATGTGAGTTTGAGGCTGAGCTCAGGGCCAGCCTGAACCACAAAGCAAGACCCTGTCTCAAAAAAAAAAAAAAAAAAGAAAGAAATTTGTGACATGTTAAAGGATCATATATCAAAACCAAATGACATTTACTCCAAGAAGTTAAACTATTCTAGGGTAGTTTAATATTAGAAATTTAATTGTCAGTCCAAAGAAAAAATCCAGTCTGAAGATGTTGCAAAGATATCCGACATTACATAAATTATTAAATTGATAAAAAGCACTTGTAGGATTGGTGTAGCAAAGGATATATTTCATGCATATATTTGTGTACTATTTTTAAAAAGTGTATGTGTATGTTAAATAAGGTCAACAGCCGGGGGGCCGGGGAGTTAGCTCAGTGGTTCCGGCGCCTGTCTCGCAAGCGCAAGGACCCGGGTTCGATTCCCCGGTAACCACATAACAATACTGGGTGTGGACCCAGCAGCAACCAGTACCACATACCACAGTGCCGGGCGTGGTGGCTCACGCCTGTAATCCCAGCACTCGGGAGGCAGGGGCAGGAGGATTGTGATGTGAGTTGGAGGCTGAGCTAAAGGCCAGCCTGAACCACAAAGCGAGACCCTGTCTCCAAAAACCTAAAAAATAAAAAAATAAAAAAAATAAGGTCAACAGCCAGCACCAAGTTTGGTGGAAAACACTAGAAATATTCTCTCAAATACAGAAATTAAAAAAATACAGTTGATGAAGGAGGATTGACATTTCAAGCCCAGACAGAAAACTGGTGACTTACTAAGACCTTATTCAAAATGAAAATTAAAAGGGATAGAGATTTAGCTCAGCAAGAAGGCCCAGGTCAAATCTCCAGGACCATCAAAAGTTAGTTTTACTTCTATAATTTGATGATATGATCAGTTCCTAGCCAATGGAAGTGCACCAGAGATGGATACAAATTAAAAATGGAAAGGTGAAAGTAAAATCACTACTATTTACAGACATGAGTGTCTGTCTGGGAAATCTAAGAGAATTAACCCAAAAAGCCCCAGACACATGCGAGAATTCAGGGGCGCTGCAGAGGACAAAATGAATATGCAGGAATCGGTGGTGCTCACATGTGCAGACACAAGCGAGTGAGAGAAAATAACACTAGCGACAAAGGCGACAAAGTTTCTAGAAATCTATACATAAGCAATGTGTGGGAATACCACTTTTAAAATTCGCAAATGACAGAAATAAAAATTTAAAGGAACATTCACCTACATTTTTAAGGCAACACCATCAAAAGTAGCCATCTCCCTAACGGAATTCAGGGTTTCCATGCAGTTGTGGCCGTGCTGGCGCAGCCGCTGGAGCGCAGCCTGCGCCCCTCGGCCCGCGCCTGCGTGTGCTCTCCGAGGCGGCATCCGGCCAGTGGCAGCTTTTCAAATTAGAAGCAAACCTGCGCATTGAATATCGATCCTTATCCAGTCTGTCTGACAGACGAGAGCTGCAACTTGATACAAGTCCAAAGCCTTCCTATCCCTATTCATTGTAGAGTAAAACTGGAAATAGCCGGCACATCCTTCAGAAGGACACTGCTTAAATCAGAATCTAGTCATGCAGGGTTCACACTGAGGTCACAAACTCAGGGAAGAAATACGTGGGGAAGTTCCACATGTGCAGATAGGGAAATAACTTCAAGACTGGTAAAGAGAAAGAAAAGAGAGCTGCAGAAAAGCGGACAGGCTTGCTTCTGGGCATGCACAAGACTGAGTCAGAGGCACACACACTGAAAATCCCTGGCGGAAACGTGAACTCTAGTAGCAGTAATTGCTCTTTGGAAAATGGGGGATAGGAGTCAGGCGGGAAGGGAAAGTGCCAAGAGCTGAGTTTGATCAGAGTTTGGGTCCAGACAAGCCCCGTACGGTGTTCTGCCACCTCCAGGCACGGGAGGAGACAGAAGAAACAAGAGATGACATGCAGGGCTACGGGCACCGGCCACACACACCCGCGTGCGCACACCACACACGCGCACACACAGAAACACACAGAAGCCCTCTGCTGGCTCGGAGGGTCCTGGGCTTCCGATCTGGCTGAGGTGCCGGACAGCCCGCTGGTGCGTACTTCCTGGCTACAGAGCTTCTGCACGCCTGTGCCCCTCTCCAGACCTGGGCTGTGGGAATTAATTTAGACAATGCCCACAAGGACGCCTGAGTGACCAAAGGTCGGCACGACACGGCACTGCGCGGCTTTAATGAGGAGACCTCATGGCCCAGGCATTTCTCGGCCTGGCCCGGAGTCAGTGCAGGAGGAGATTGGAAATCGAAAACACCGAATCCGGCTCCCCCCAGCCTCCATATCAGTCAAATGAAGAAGGCCGGTTTCTGCAGCAGTGAGGATTAAACACGTGAGCACTGCTGCATCCAGCCAGAGGCACAGGCATCAAAACGCGCCCTGAACCCGGCTAGACCAGCGGCGCTGAATTTTCGAGGACATTCACCTTTGGAGCCCAGGTAATTACGCAGAACTCCTCTGCAACCTCTGGGGGAAATAGCT